>BPLQ01009414.1:0-19950 GCA_021605075.1 Caerostris darwini
ATTTCATTATTAAATAAAAGACTTATATACAGAAAATTTGTCGACCGAATTCTCAAAGACTCGACCAAAATTAACTTCTATTTTATTATTCTAATCTAAAATATGCAGGCGAAGATACTCATTATTTTCTTTTAAGATATACAAACATTTTTATATGTTAAAATCTTTCAACATATATACAAAACTCTGTTAGTTATTTCATACACGTTAGCAATACTTTCCATCAAGTTAACTTTTCAAGATCTTTTTGTAATAGTTAACAAAAAAAAAACCATTCCCGGAGAGAGAAAAGTTGTATCAATCCACGTCACGCACAAGTCGTGTCAAATCGCCAACACAAATAAATAAATAAAACAAAATGCACCACCAATCGGCATACTACCCCAAGTACATACACGTGGGAGATACATGTATGCAGAATCCGTCTTCATACAGAATTCATATTTTCCTAAGCCTTCTCAATATCAGTTCGGTCAGGTCCACCACTTAAAGAAATATCTCTGTGCATTGCGCTCCACTAAATTTGCATTACTAATGCAGGAGATGGATGAGAGAGTAGGGCAGATTGGGGATGGTAAAAAAAAAAGAAGGGTTTAAGCCTTTTTCCTGGGTTTTGAATAGCGATCTACCAATCGGAGAAAATATATCAGGAATACTTCTCGAAAGTTCAAAGAGGTTTGCCTTTCTTTTTTCTTCCTTTATTTCGTGGTTTTTTCTTCTGCTGTTTCAAACCTTTCTTGTAAATGTTCCGATGGATTTATGTATTTTTGTACGACGAATGGGGAACTTTGTTTCACAATTTTTTTAATGCATCCGTGATAAGGTTGGCGTGTTTTTTCTTCACGATTAAAGCGCGTGTATTTACAAGAGTGAAATAGCATGCCATTCTTATTCTCTAAGGAATTCAAATAGGATCAGTTTGGAAGCATGTCTTTCTAAGTTTGAAAGACGTGTATTCGAATGAGTGCTTCCGAAGATTTTGTTTTCTTGCTGACAAATGTGCAAACTGATACTTTTTATGATTGAAGGGAAGGGTAATCGTATTTGACTCGCATCAAAAGAAGCCAATTAATTAAATAAATTTTTCATGCAAAGTTGTTTGTCAAAACCCATTTTTGAATTTATCTGCCTAAGCAGGTACAATTTATTGATAATGACCAATTGTATTTAATGCTTCTAAGATGAAAACAGGGCCCTAAACTAAACTAAAACAATAATATGTATATTCTAAACTAAAACAATTCTATGCCTATGTTAAACTAAAACAATCATATGCCTATATAAAACTAAAAGAATCCTGAACTCAATTTTCACAAAATTTAATTGATTTCTTTTTAAAAAAATATATATATAGAAATTTTATTATGTTAAAATCGTTCAACATATATACGAAATTCTTTTAGTTATTTCATACACGTTAGCAATGTTTTCCATCAAGTTAACTTTTCGAGATCTTTTTGTAATAGTTAACAAACAAAAAAAATCCCCAAAAGAGAGAAAAGTTGTATCAATCCACGTCACGCACAAGTCGTTTGAAGCCAACGGTACAAATGGTACCAAAGCAAGTAAATAAATAAATAGAAATGCACCACCAATCGGCATACTGCCCCGAAAACATACACGCGGGAGATACATGTATGCAGAATCCGTCTTCATACAGAATTCATATTTTTCTAGTCTCCAAAACCTCGGCTCGATCAGCTCCACCACTTAAAGAAGTATCTGTGTGCATTGCGCTCCACTAAAGTTGCATTACTAATGCAGGGAGGCGGATGAGAGAGTAGCGCGATTGGGGATGGTAAAAAAGAATGAAGAAGGGTTTAAGTCTTTTTCACGGGTTTGAATAGCGATCTGCAATCCGGAGAAAATATACCAGGAATACTTCTCGGAAGTTCAAAGAGGTTTGCATTTTTACTGGTTTTATTTTGTGCTCTTTTCTTTTTGCTGTTTAAAACCTTTCTTGTAAATGTTCCGAAGTGGAGTTTATGTATTTTTGTACGACGAATGGGAAACTTTGTTTCTCAATTTTTGTAATACATCCGTGATGAGGTTGGCGAGTTCATTCTTCAAGATTAAAGTGTGTATATTTACAAGGGTGAAATAGCAGGCCATGTTTATTCGCTAAGGAATTCAAATAGGATCAGTTTGGAAGCCTGTCTTTCTAAGTTTGAAAGACGTGTATTCAAATGAGTGCTTCTGAAGATTTTGTTTTCCTGTTGACAAATGTGCAAACCAATGTTTTTAAGATTGAAAAAAAGGGTGATCGAAATTGACTCATATCAAAACAAGCCAATTAATTAAATTAACTTCTCATGCAAAGCCATTTGAGATAAATCTGATCGAATTTATCTGTTTTAGCCGAAACAATGTATTGATGATGACCATTTATCATGTATTTAACACTTCAAAGCTCAAATAATGTTACAAGTCTTAATCTTAATGTTACAAGTCTCAGTACTAAGGTTCATAATGTTGCAACTCGCCAAATCTATTGAAAGGATAATATTAAAAATTTCTTTATCTAATCATTCTCCTCGTGCACTCGAGACTTACAATTATAAAAGTATTCTATACTTAATGTAGAATACTTTTATAATTAAATGTACGTAAAATAGAAAGGATATCAAAATGTATTAAATTTAATTGTAGATTCAATATTTTCCCATACCTTTCGTATTAAATTTATTTAGCTTTAAAAAAAATATAACTGAGGTTTTTATAAATTTCTAAAAGGCATTGAAACATATAACATTCATAAAAGGAATATTCATTTAATATATGATATGAAATTTATTATAAATAAATCTAGGTTTTATTTCTTATAGTGAACAGAAAGCATTTACACATAGATGAATTATAACCAATCTATTTTTCCATACATTGTAACAGGACTTGAATTGAAAATGAACTTCAGAAAGCATATTTATTGCGTTATTTTATGATCTTTTCTTTAAATTTTTGCTAGTACATTGTAATTTCCATTAACACTTTCCAAGTACTAAGATGTCTAGACGATATTGATTCACACATAAAATGAAAAACCATATTTATTTTACGCATTAAAATACCCAAACAGTACGAGATATCTAAATAAACTCGAATTCTCATAAAAACATGAAAAAAAAAAAAAAATAAAAAAAAATGTAAAAACTAAATCTTTTTAAACCTAATTTCAAAGAGTAAGAAAGGGAATTACTTATTAAAGTAATAATTGAACCGAGATTAACTTGTAGCATTTTAGCAGTGATAAATTAAATTTGTAATTATTTACTATACACAATCTGCAGTAAAGAAATAGTTAAAAAAATATTTTCCTCTATAGCTGTATCATATTTGATTAGCTTATTTAAAATATATTTCAAAATAGGTTACATCTAAAATAATACAAAATTTTGCTATAAATATGTCTTTTTTTTACTGCGAAATATATATTTCTGGAATAAATTTACAAATAAATTATGTCACAAAAAATATTATTACTTCGAAGAAATTGGCAAAAAAATGTGTATCACATTGTTGTTTAATTAAAACCATTTGGCAACTTGAGAAGAATGATTCACATAATTAATTTAGTTATTTTTTTAGAAATATGTTTGTTGTTAGATTAATTTGAATTAAAATTTTTTAACTAAAAAAATTTCGGAAAATGTTTTTTGTAAGATGGTAAACATCGTCATATGCACTCGTATAAAGAATAGGTTATTGACGAAAGATAGTGACTACTACTGTGCCCAGAAAGTAATACCAATTAATTTTTTTTCAAAAACTCTTTATTTATTCTTCCAAATTTATTTCATCGCCTTCAAAGTAATCCCCTCCGGACACAATGCACTTATGTCAACTTTTTCCCCAATCAACAATGCATCCTAAAAAGTCATCAGCAGGGACGACCTCCAAAGCGCTTGGCTATTCACTTTGAATCTCTAAATTCGGCTCAAAACGGTGTCCGCGGAGTGGTCTTTTGAATTTAGGGAATATCCAGAGGTCGCACGGTGTGAATCGGTAGTTGTGGAATGATATGGGTTTCATTTTGGGCGAAAACGTCACAATCAATGCAGAGCGAGCTGGAGCATTCAGTGATTTGAGATTTGACGCGTAACAGTAAATGACGCATTTGAGGCCCAAAATGGAATTGACCAATCCGTTTGAAATTCCAACATCATCAGCAAGCTCTCTAATTGTAAATCGACGGTTTGCAAGCACCAAATCTTTAATTTTTTCAAAGTGAGCTTCGTCGATTGAGGTAGATGGTCGACCTGAGGGCTCTTCGTCTTCAACGCGTTCTCTTCCTTTTTTGAACTGTTTACACCACTTGTAAACATTTCTTTCCGATATAGGAATGTACACCGAATGCCTTCTGCAACATTCAGTACTTTTCCGCAATCAAAATTGAATGCAAGTTCTTTGCTCAATTAATTCAGACATTTCAAAAATCGCCGGTATCACTTTTAGAGTCTGACAAAGCCAAGCGTAACTCAAACACCAATGATATATTTTGACGTGAAGTCAATAATATAAAAGAAATGAAAGAAAAAAAAAATAAAGAAATAAAAGCTATAAAAGAAAACAAAGTTTGAATTCTATAAGCCCCGAAAATTGAAAATTGGTCTTCCTTTTTGACACAGTTGTATTTGCGCATGTTTTAAAAATCTTATTTGTATTCTTTCCTAAATATTTGATTTGACAGCATACATGTTTACACATGATAACGTGTTTATACGTGTTTACACATTTTAATTAAATTATATGTGAAGCAATAGCAAAACAATGTTTTTCAAAAGTGTGATTTATTAGTGTTTATTATGCTTGTGTAATGTACACATTCCCTTGATAACATTTATTTTATATATATTGTAATGATATAACCTCATAAATATATCAATAATTATTTAAGTTATGATATTTTTCAGTAATATTAGTTTAAGTTATAAAATACAAGCAGTTTTTTTCTTTTTTACAAATGCTTTTATTTCTTAGAAATATACCAAGTAGTTAATAAAGTACATATACTAAATCAGCGTTGTTCATTATACAGTAAGTAGTACAGTGAGCAAATTAAGGAGAAGAGTTCGATAAATTTAATCACATATGATAGTTAGAGAATTGAAATATTTTTAGAAATCAAAAACCTTTTTATAAGAATTTGCATAAGGATGTCCTTTCCATACCTTTGTTTGTAATGTATAATATAAGTTAGGGCCGGATATGCGCGTGGTCTTGATTCAGCGTTATTCATGGATACGAACTATATTACTTCTCAGAATATAAACGCCATGTTTAGCTGTCATATTTATTGAAATTTACTAGACAGCACTGCACAACTGCAACACATAACGCACAAAACACAATTATATAACAAAAATTTACAATATCATCGAAAAAGCCAGTTCATTTAAGGGTCTTTGTACCCTTCGTACTCCCTGGAACTATTTTTTCAACTGCTGTACTCTCCGTACTGCCTGAAATTCCTCACTCGACTCCGCACACTCCATTTTCCCTTTCTCCCTCTCCTATTATTGATTCTAAAGTCTAACGGGCGAAAAAACATATGCTAATTCCAAAGTCTAATGTAAGAGTCAACACGTCCTTGAAGGAGCATCTATCTACCTTGAATTGTTCCTTGTTGGCTGTATTTTGTTTCGGGTAGACATGATGGTTCATTACGCACATAATTGGAGACGAAATGTTTTGGGGCTTATAAGTAATACATAAAATCTTATATTTTCAACTTGGGCTGGAGTGGTCTGATGGATTTGTTGGGCTTCCCTAAATAAAAGAAATTAGTTCAAAGTCTGACAATTTATAACGAACTGAAAGGATATGATAAGTCTTTTCGTTGGGATCGATGAGATAAGATGAATTGTGCGAACCATAGATGCCCTTTTCAAGAGTATTCATTCCACATAATGGGATCTATGTCACTGACCTTCAGAGTAATTCTGACTTGGTTACATGATTACCGTTGTACAGCAAAATGACTGCAGATTAAAATACCTGGCATTGAAAAAGAAAATTAAATTCAACATTTTCCTAGTTCGAAATTGAGAGAAATTCCGCTAATGCCAAAGTGTATCAAAATTTGCTGATTTCTGAAGTTGTTCACAAAATATTGAGTTGATTGATATTGTTCGCATAAACAGTTTACCCAAAATTGACTAGTTTATCTCAAAAATTTCTAAATTTTATATAAAAAGTATTTCTCTGCTATAGTTATTTTTCAGATCATGATTGCAGTTTTGCATTTAATTCATGTGAATAGTTTATCTTGGGTAGTTTAATTATCATTATTTTTTTATAATAAACGTAAATAGATATAAAATATAAAGATATTTGATTTTTTTTAAAAATTCTTTGAAAAAAATGCTTCCTCCTGCACTGGCAAAGAGCGGCGCCCCACTATGGCGTTTAGGAGTAATGATCATTCTGCCACGAGACTCATACTTGTCCAGCGCAACATGTGTCCAGCAAATGTGTCCAGCAACATGTGTCCAGCGCAACATGTGTCCAGCGCAACATGCGTTTCCGCCAAGAAATGTTTAGTTTATAGTCATTTATCCTGAGAGGAAATATATTTATCGCAACCCTGTGTTTCAATTGGCCTGCGGTATCTCCCGGAGACGTGCAGTTGAGTATCGGAGTTTTATCTTAGAAGTGGAATCTTTACACAAATCTATAATTAGCTGTCTTAAATTGTGTTAAATATTTTATGTGTGTGGTGTTTGTGCGTATGTAAATAAAGCTGTGAGTTCTCAAACTTGGGCCTCAAGTATCTCAAACCCACCCCCACCCACTACAAGTACTATATTTGCAGTGTTCGGTAAAATCTTAACTATTCAATCTAAATACTAATTAGTTCCTTTGACTTACGCTATATTTTATTTATTTGAATACTAAAATTTAAACTATTAAAGAGTTTGAATTTTAAAAACACTAAACTCTTTTTAAAACACTTAACGCTTGTGATTCTCTCCAATTATTAAATAAAATGAAATTTTAAAGGACTTAGAGAGCGATTTAAAATACATAACAAACATGCATAGAATTCATCCATTCATAAACAATTATTAAAGTTAGTTATTACTTCATACATAATTGCATCTTAATATATTTAAGAAAATTAAAAAAAAAAACTAATAAATTCTTTAGTAAGAATTAATTTTTTAATTGCCATTCAATAAAATATAAAAATATTATTAACTTAAAATTAGCTACTATTTAACATATCATTGGGAAAAGAAGCTCTTATAGTTAGTTTATATAACTATTTATACACTGTATTAAAAAATTTTTTTAACTTAATTAACACATTAGAACAGATTTCTTGCTGAAAGCTTATAAAAGTTGAAGCATTATAATGCCGTAAAAATATTTTTTGGATAGATAAATATTTTAAATCCACCAAAATTTGATATTACTTGGAGACATTACAATACATAATGTAAATGCCTGCTACAAAACTACAGAATATTTCAGCTTGTAAAACAATGTTGATTCCATTGCATCTGATGGCATAAACCGCTTACTTTTTAATCCATTCAACGAGATATATAATGGAAAACAAACTACGCAATGGTTTGAATGTGTGTTTTTAAATTTTAAATCTGCTTATACATTGTCGAAATTCCTTAGTGACTGTGTATTCGTATTTGCCTACTGTAAATGATGGTAGAAAATAAATGAAATAATGAATGAATTATAGAACATCCCCAAAAACATTGTCGGCAAACTTCAAATCTCCAAACAATTTAATTCCGAATATTCCATGGGAATAACAGAGCAGCTAAAGGTGAAAGGATTACAGTTTTTAAAAGAAGATAATTGTTTGGAAACAAAGTAGTTCTTCTATTTTTTTCATGTTGTTCGGATTTCAATAAACATTGTTAATATGTTTTGTTTCCATAAATTCTTTTGTGCAAATTTATATTAATTTTTATATTACACTTTAGGGGATTTTGACAATTTGTTAAACGTTGTATTGTTGTTATTGGTAGTAGGCATTGTTGTTGCTTTTGCCGAGCATAAATAAATTATTAAACATAAAAGCTTAAAGAAAAGAACATCTGGCAAAAAATGATAAGCAGAAAATAGCTGTTAATGTTTTATTGATGGGATGTTAGCAGAAATGTTGATTAGCATCAGTTTGTCACAAATACCTAACATGAAAAAAATATCAGATTCTTATAGGTCTAATATGATATTGGTAGTTAATTCGAGTAAGTTGATAAAAAAGATGAGAGTTCATAGTGGGGATTTATTAATATTGAAAAAGTTAAGAATAATTTGCTGTCTTTACATCTTAAAATGGCACGTATATTCGTTTCTTTACTTGATGGCCGAGTGACTAGATCTCTGGTGCTCGGTGCACCCGAGTTATTTGCATTTGAGTCCCGGCGGTGCCATGGAAGTTTGTAGTGGTTAAGAATTTACCTTAAATCTTAGTTCCCGGTCTAATATGATTATACAGCGTTAGCGTAGGGCTGATAACCCTACCAACATCCGCTCTCTCTAATCCTGCCAGTAGGCAAACGGCATTAGCCCACCATGGGGCTATTGCGCTAATGAAGAAGAAGTAGGAGCCCGATGGCAAAGTGTGCAACTAGATTGCAGCCTAACTATTCTGGCGGCATTGTTAGATTTGAGACTCAATTGCAAACTGGCAATGTATATAAAGCATTTAAAGAAAAAATTTCATTCGTGTAAAGCAATTCCCATAGACAGTCAGACTGTCTGGTGGGAGTTTTCTAGATTTCCACCGATACGACAAGCAAATGTGGAGCAGTTACCCATAAAAATTCCCCGGAATTCATTTTTCTTCTTTCATCGTCTCCTCCTCCGAATGAAAAGATAGACATTGTAGCCTTTTTTTTCTCACGGAGTTTTGCCATTTCATTCCCATGAGAAAAGAATGGATGTTCTTTGACAAATACATAATAACAACCCATCACTCTAATTTGACAGCAGAATTTTGGGTAGCTATATTAAACGCAATTAGTGTTTTGTACCAATGAGAACAACCTGTCACTCAAATCTGATAACAGATATTCGGTATCATGTATAATGAGACTCAGAAAATTAGCAAGTATATATGCGACCTTCACTGGCCGAAACAACTACAGATTGAATATGAACTAAACCAGGAGTTGGTCCATCGGGGTATGTGACAGACCACGAGCTGAGAAATGTCTACTGCAATGAAAAGTGAGAAAAGCTGACCCCCTTCCCGTCTTGATAGATTGTGTTTAAAAGGGTTTTTTGGTGAAGAAGAAAGAGAGTTCGACGATAAGTCGACCAGAAGTGCTGTTTTTCTCTTAGGTGACTGAATAGGTCAGAGTTTCCAGTTGTTTTTCAAAGTGAGCCCCTTGTGGTTTCGTTTATCACGCCGCGTGTTAATTAAGGACTGCAGTAGACTAAGCAGTTAGATTCAACGTAGACTCGAGAATCTGAAAAATCTCCGACCTTGGAGTGAACTGTATTTGTGATGCAATTGTGCACTAGTAATCAAATTTTATTTTTATTTTTTTCATATCTCTGTATAATAATCCAGAGTCAATATTTATATATACATGTAGTGCCTGTAAATAAAAATTAAAGTGTTCCCATGATCTTGAAGTCGTTATAGGTCCTCTTCTTGAAGTCGTTATATGTAGGTCTAATATAGGTCTACAACATCATCTTTCAGGAAGTTGTAACGTCTCGGCCTATATTAGACCTATAACGACTTCAAGAAGAGAATATTATAAAACTTACGACTTCATAAGAGGATTAATTATACATATGACGATGTTTACCGATTTACAAAAAAATTTTCTCATGCATTTTTTTAGATAAAATATTTTTAATTCAAATTATGCTAGCAACAAAAATCTTTCTAAAAAATAGTTCTAATAACTAAATTAATTCTGTTAATCATTTTTTTAATGATGTCAAATGACTTTAATTAAACATTTGATTCAAATTTCTTGCCAGTTCTTTCCAAGTAATGAAATTATTTGTGACATAGTTTATTATTTTATTTGTAACTTTATTCCAGAAATATATATTTTGCCAAAAAAAAGACATATTTATAGCAAAATTTTGTATTATTTTAGATATAATGTATTTTGAAATATATTTTAAATAAGTTAATCAAATATGATACACTTATAAAGGAAAAGTATTTGTTACCTATAACTTTACTGTAGATTGTGTGTAGTAAATAATTTCAAATTTAATTTATCAGTGACAAAATGCTACTAGTTAATCACGGTTCTTATTCTAATAAGTTATTCCATTTCTTACTCATTGAAATTAAGTTTAACAAAATTTAGTTTTTATAATTTTTTTCAAGTTTTTTTAAAATTTTTTTATTTTCTTATAATAATTCGAGTTTATTTAGATATTTCGTTTTGTTTGGGTATTTTATTATGTAAAATAAATATGGTTTTTCATTTTATGTGTGAATCAATATCGTCTAGACATCTTAGTACTTGGAAAGTATTAATGGAAATTACATTGTACTAGCAAAAATTTAAAGAAAAGCTCATAAAATGTAGAAAGCAATAAATATGCTTTTTGAAGTTCACTTTTCAATGCTAGCCTTATTTCAATGTATAGAAAAATAGATGGCTATAATTCATCTATGTGTAAATGAATCCTGTTCACTATACGAAATAAAATCTAGATTTATTTATAATACATTTCATATGATATATTAAATTAATATTCCTTTTATGAATGTTATATGCATTAATGCCTTTTGGAAATTTACGAAACCCTCAGTTATATATTTTTTTAAATTATATAAATTTAATACAAAATGTATGGAAAAATATTAAATCTAAAATAAAGTTAATATAGTATATTTTTATAATTAACTTTAATTAAAACAGAAAGGCAATCAAAATTTATTAAATTTATTTTACCATAAATTCATATATATGTATGATATTTTTATAATTAAATATTTATTAAAAATAACGCCAAATTAAAATTTCATAAATTTGTTTTTAAAAATAATTATTAAAACGTAATAAATTATTTTAATGAGTCAATTTATGAAATGCATAGTAATTTTTTAAACACAATACATATATCTTGATTTTATTTATTAAATAAATAGTTTAAAATGATTGTAGAAATTCATCTTAAATGCTTTATTTAATTAAATGTAAAGTACATTTTTTGTGCACTATAAATTTTCAAATTGCCTATTTTTTTTAAGTAAATGGCATATTCTGTCTTTATAAATTGCATCTTATGTTAGATTTTCACTTTAAAAGATTTTAAATACAATTATAAAAATATCAAATAGTTCATTTATAAATTGTCTCTTGAATTTATCTCATTTGCCTTATTAAATAAAATGTAAACTATAATATTGCCAGTGTGGGCCAGTGGGGACCCCAAAAAATCAATTTTTAATTTCATGTATATTTAAAATTTTTTTTTAGTAAAATTAAGGTATGCTGTCAAATATAAATAATTACAATAAAAAATGTAATACAGTAGTGTACTCAATTTGGTTACCACAATTTCTTTTATCACCAAAACTCTCAATCACCATTAATCACCATTAATCACCAAAAACGTTTAAAACCATCAATTTGAAGGTGAAATTTTAATCGGTAGCCTGTTATACTATATATGAGTAGAAAAAATTATGAATGTGCGAATGAAAGAGTAGAAATGTTTTGGTAATTTCTTGTTGCAGGAATGATTTGGGGTTTCTTTTTTTAAGGATTTCAACAATTTTCTCTTTCTTTTCTACTGTGTGAGTTGTTTTTTAATGCCATATAATCCTTCATGTTTATTCAGTTTACTTAGTGTTAATTACCGACAACAATTTCTCTTCTTTACTAGGGTCTACAATAAAATTTAGATATTTAATATTTGTGTAGAGAATGTTTTGTTTTACAGAGAAATGTTTAAAAGTATTCATAATAGAACAAATGCCATATACCAAAAAAATCCAATTTCATGTTTATTCAGTTTACTATTAGCTTTTTCAACGGGTCTTCCTTTCTGCCCGCAAAACTATGGATCCCCCACCAAACCGACCGGTTCTTTTTGATGTGACCGGGATGGGTTATCTACCACGATTCATACAAAAAATAAAGGAAATATTGCTCACACAACAGAAAAAACTTTCCCGAGCCAAAAAAAAAAAAAAAAAAAAAAAATTGAAAAAAAAATTAAAAAAAAAATTAAAAAAAAAATCGAAGCAACACTTATTTTATGAAAATAAGCTTAAATTACCAACACAGTAAAATTATTATTATTATTATTATTATTATTTTAGAATTAAATAATGAATGATCTAATTTGCGAATAGTAATCAACAGCATTCCTAAATAAATGGTACGTTTCTTCTTTTAATGATGCAATTGGCAAATGCAAAAATGTAACCAATCATTTTATAATGAGCTATAATTGTTTTATATCTAATTAAACCAACGGCCGTACCATGCTGAATATACCGGTTCTCGTTAGATCACCGAAGTTAAGCATCATTGGGCGCGGTCAGTACTTGGGTGGGTGACCACCTGGGAACACTGCGTGCCGTTGGCAAATTTGGGACCTGAATGGCCGAGTGTCTAGCGCTCTGGCGCTCGGTGCCACAGGTTTCGGGTTCGAATCCCGGCGGTGCCATGGATGTTTGTAGTGGTTCGGAATCCACTTTAAGCCGCAGGTCCCGGTCTTCTATGACTGTAAGAGCGTCACGGAGCCAAAGTCAGGCTTCTACCTACGGGTGCTCCAACACAACAGAAGCTGCTTCCTTCCCCTTCAATCATGAGTCCATATGGGCTCGTGGGCTTGGCCAGCCAAGTGGGATAAAAAACAACAACAACATATCTAATTAATGTTTGTAGTGATTGCACACTTTTTCTCATTGGTCTTTCAATAGAAAACACTTTGTTGATCATTTAACTAGTATTTTTTACAGCTATTGCAATTGTATGTCCCTATTTTGAAAAAAAAGATAATGGTAAGTAATAATTAATTTCTTCAAAAATATTCTATTCACTTTTAAATTCTGCTTCTTATATGAATTGAAACGTTGGTAACAGAATTCCATTTGTTCATACAGTCGTACTACTTGGCGACATAAATTATTGCTAAATAGGGGATTATATGACATCCGTGTATATGCAAATGAGTTAAAAAATATAACTTAGAAAAATTTATAAGTACAAAATCTGTATTTAATTTCAAAAGGAAAGATAGTGCCAAAAATAAATTGTTGCTGTTTCTTATCGGTAGACAGCAACATCTAGACCAGGGCTGGCCAACCGGAATCATCTCGCAAGCCACTTTGAATTACATCATAACTTCGCGGGCCGCATATAAAATTATATATCCTCATATTAGATTTAGACTTACTATAAGCATCTTTTGGAGTGAAAAACTGAAACATAAGGAGTTATTATTTTTGTGTTTACTATTATTCTTACGTGTAAACATAGAAAATATAATAATAATGATACTAAATACGCATTATAATGAAATAAATAGTACTAAAAATTATATAAAAAATATGTAAATATAGACGAAATAAAAAAAATGAAAATCATTAAAAAATATTTATTTTACTAGTGCGATATTTGTTTCACCACTCTTTCACTTAGCTTTTGAAAATCGATCTCAATTTGGGTATTTGCACATTGTAATTTTTGCTGCATCCGTTATGTTTGAGCGTGTTTTACGTTTAACCAGTTTCTTTTTCGAAAAACAACGATTCGCAGATGTAAGTTGAACCAAAAGCGCTAACACCTTTTTGTGTCAGATTTCTCAAATTGGAAAATTTCTCTGTTTATCTATTATATATATATATATTATATTATGCCTTATATTTTCAATATCTGGCAATATCTATCATATATTCGCAAGAATATTATTTTAAAATCAAAGTGATTTTTTTGCCCATAATTTCGACAGTTAATTTTTAAGTATATGGATGCACAAATAATGTATTTTTTTAATTTATTGGTTTTTCACTACTTTGGCCATTATAAAATAAATTTATTTTGTAAAAGTATGATAAATTTCAAAGGGTCTTAAATATTTTCAAGGCGGGCCACCGCTGATCTCGACCAAGTCCAAGAACCCGTGTGGTCTCAAACAATGCAAAACCGCTCCAGGACTTGAGTACAACTGGATCTTCTGGCAACCAATGCAAGGGTGGCTTGAGTCAGGCTACATTTCGGGCAAAGGGGATAAACTTTAAGGCCTGTCACATGATAATGAGCACGAAGATGGTCACTGCAGAGCCTAGCAATAGCCGTCTGTCGGATCTACTGCCAACCCCAATTATAGCAGCACCAGGACGGTTACAATCATACCATTCATGTACGGAGGCTTTGCTATACGCATGTATGAAAGTAATAGGGCGTCATGTTGGAAGTGTATGAGCTGTTAAAACACTGTCGCTACGGTTACAGCCACTAAATTTTTTTAAATCGATAGTACGGAATGGTAGAACCTACTTCATTAAAATTCACACGACTCTTTTAAATAATGACGAAATAATGAAATTTGATCCCATGACCACTTGTTCAATTTTGGTTTGTCGCTTTACGGTCATCTTGTGCACACGAGGGTTAAACATGCCGGGACCTACAGTTTAAATTGGATTCCGAACCACTAACACACATCCATACCAACGCCAGGATTCGAACCTGAAGCCGGTGATACCAAATGCCAGAGCGCTAGCCACTTGGCCACAAGGCCGCTGTTCAGTTTTGAATAAATTAAATATATTATTATTATTTTAATTTTTTAACCATAATTTTGTTGGATTTAATTTTTATAACATCGATTTTGGATTGCTTTTATAATCTTTAATGTTATAACATATAATTTTTTTTTTTAAATTTTATATGTTTGGTTTTGTTTGTCGCTCTACGGTCATTTTGTGTACACTTTAGGCTAATTAGACCGATAACTACAGTTTAATGTGGATTGCGAACCTCTAACAAACAGCCATGCCACCACCAGGGTTCGAACCTAAAGCCTGTGGTTCAAAAGGCCAGAATATTTTATAGGGGATATCTATTAAATTATTGTGTTCCCTTCAATTGTCATTAAATTAATTTACATCAAAAGACTTGACACATTCAATTATAGTAAAATTAATAAGTTTTTCAATTTTGGTATTATAATATAGTAGGAAAAGCGCTCTGGCGCTCGTTACCACAGGTTTCGCGTTCGAGTCCCGGCGGTGCCATGGATGTATGTAGTGGTTCTGAATCTGTAGTCCTGGTCTAATAGGATCGTAGTGCGTTGCGGGGACATTGTTACTCTGCGTCGGTGGCTTATCTTCAAGTTACACGCGCCCCCTGGGTAATGCAAAGTGAGTAACGCCTGTGCAGCGCTTGCATTAAGGCATCCAAGACGTCCATGTCTGATTGCCAGCTGCATTGGGAAAAAATATAATTTTAAAAAATTGGATACTATAATAACGTTTTAGAATGAAATATGAAATAAAAATATTGAATTAGAAATATATTGGATAGAAAAAAATATTAAATTATAACTTTATTATAACTATAATTAGATTCTACGATAATTTCTTAGGATAAAATATGAAATATAAATATTGGATTCTATAGAAATGTTTCAGGACAAAATATGAAATATAAATATTGGATTCTATAGAAATGTTTCAGGATAAAATATGAAATATAAATATTGGATTCTATAGAAATGTTTCAGGTTAAAATATGAAATATAAATATTGCATTCTATAGAAATGTTTCAGGATAAAATATGAAATATAAATATTGGATTCTATAGAAATGTTTCAGGATAAAATATGAAATAAAAATATTGGATTCTATAGAAATGTTTCAGGTTAAAATATGAAATATAAATATTGCATTCTATAGAAATGTTTCAGGATAAAATATGAAATATAAATATTGGATTCTATAGAAATGTTTCAGGATAAAATATGAAATATAAATATTGGATTCTATAGTAATGTTTCAGGATAAAATATGAAATATAAATATTGGATTCTATAGAAATGTTTCAGGATAAAATATGAAATATAAATCTTGGATTCTATAGAAATGTTTCAGGATAAAATGTGAAATATAAATATTGGATTCTATAGAAATGTTTCAGGATAAAATATGAAATAAAACTATTGAATTAGAAATATATTGGATAGAAAAAAATATTAAATTATAACTTTATTATAACTATAATTAGATTCTACGATAATTTCTTAGGATAAAATATGAAATATAAATATTGGATTCTATAGAAATGTTTCAGGATAAAATATGAAATATAAATATTGGATTCTATAGAAATGTTTCAGGATAAAATATGAAATATAAATATTGGATTCTATAGAAATGTTTCAGGATAAAATATGAAATATAAATATTGGATTCTATAGAAATGTTTCAGGATAAAATATGAAATATAAATATTGGATTCTATAGAAATGTTTCAGGATAAAAATATGAAATATAAATATTGGATTCTATAGAAATGTTTCAGGATAAAATATGAAATAAAAATATTGGATTCTATAGAAATGTTTCAGGTTAAAATATGAAATATAAATATTGGATTCTATAGAAATGTTTCAGGATAAAATATGAAATATAAATATTGGATTCTATAGAAATGTTTCAGAATAAAATATGGAATAAAAATATTGGATTCTATAGAAATGTTTCAGTATAAAATATGAAATATAAATATTGGATTCCATAGAAATGTTTCGGGATAAAATATGAAATAAAAATATTGGATTCTATAGAAATGTTTCAGGATAAAATATGAAATATAAATATTGGATTCTATAGTAATGTTTCAGGATAAAATATGAAATATAAATATTGGATTCTATAGAAATGTTTCAGGATAAAATATGAAATATAAATATTGGATTCTATAGAAATATTTTAGGATAAAATATGAAATAAAAATATGGATTGTATAGTAATGTTCCGCAGAAAATCTAAGAATATTCAGTTTTAAAGTTCTAAATAATGGAATCCAATCATGTCTCTCAGTCAAAATATTATTCAGATTCCTTATTTTTTTAATTTAATCTAATCCATTAAAAATAATTATATTGTCATTTATACCTGAAATAAATATTCTACTTGAATATTGTTCAGTAAAAATTGGAATGCTTTTTTCAAATGCGATTAACTTTGAAATAAACTGATAAAATGCTTTGATATGAATTTGAATTTAATTGCTTTCGTAAATTACTTATTTTAAAATACACTTTCTTAAAGCGAGATCCTTTAGAAATAAATATTTTCGTAAATTATTAAGGAACAATAAATAGATAATAATAATAATTCAGTGAGAGACGAAAAATCAATTAATTCACTTATAAAAATATTTGATTTGAGGATTTTCAAATGAAATCTTTCTTAAATTTCACCTTCGAAGACATACATAGAAAAACGTTTGATGGAATTATTTTAAAAAAAAAAAATAACTAAAAGCTTTCTTAATTTGTTTTCCCGGATTCAGTTAATTGCTTGACTTCAAAATATGGAACTTTAGAAATGGAAGGTGCCACGATTAATGTTCAGAAAGACAGTAATGTAAACAGTTATTCAAAATTTATGACAGAAGAATTATATTTGAACTCTAATTTACAACGTACAACAGAGAATAACCTGCCAAAAGAAATATGTATTGTTGTGAATTTCACAGTAGTTGTGGTAATTTTCGGACAGGCGTTTCTCTATTTGACTTTCAAAATTATGTTATACAGATTTTTATGTCTCTACTAACATTTATCACTTTTAAATAAATATTTCAAACTGATTTTATTATGCAAACCATGCTTAAATTATAGAGAATACAGACTTAATCAAATTCGTTTTATATTATTCTTTGAGCAATTAAAGTTAAAAAAGTTAAAGTAATGCATATTTTAATTCCAATGTTTGCAATAATATTGGACCAACTACAGTCCTTCAAAAAACATGAAAATTACTTTAGTTCTTAAATTACTAAAAAATTCAGAAATACACTAATTTGGTTTAAATCTAAGCAAAATGAAAACTCATAAATTAATGAATGTTATCAAATAAGCTATAATCGTATAATAATGTTTTAGGATAAAATATGAAAAAAAAAATATTGGATTCTATAATAATGTTTTAGGATAAAATCAGAAATAAAATTATTGGATTCCATAATAACCTTTTTTTTATAAAATATATCAATAAAAATATGGATTCTATAATAATGTTCCACAGAAAATCTAGGAATATTAATTTTTAGAATTCTATATTATGAAATCCAATCTTTTCTCTCGGTCGAAATATTATTCAGTTTCTTTATTTTTTTAAATTTAATCTGATCCATTAAAAATAATTATATTGTCATTTATACCTGAAATAAATATTCTACTTGAATACTGTTCAGTAAAAATTTCAATGCTGCTTTTCGAATGCGATTAATATTGAAATAAACTGATAAAATGCTTTGATATGAATTTGAATTTAATTGCTTTCGTAAATTACTTATTTTAAAATACACTTTCTTAAAGCGAGATCCTTTTGAAATAAATATTTTCGTAAATAGTTAAGGACCAATCAACAAAATAACTCAGTAAATCACAAAACTTCAATTAATTCACTTATAAAAATATTGATTGATTACTTTCAAATAAAATCTTTCTTAAATTTTGACATACATAGCAAAATGTTTGATGGAATTATTTTAAAAAATAAAAATAACTAAAGGTTTCTTAATTCGTTTTCCCAGATTCAGTTAATTGCTTGACTTGAAATATGGAACTTTAAAAATGGAAGGTGTTACGATTAATGTTCAGAAAGACAGTAATGTAAACACTTATTCGAAATTTATGCCAGAAGAATTATATTTCAATTCTAATTTACAACGCACAATAGAGAATAACTTGCGAAAAGAAATATGTATTGCTGTGAATTTCCAGAAAGTTGTGTTAATTTTCAGACATGCTTTCTCAATTTGACTTTCAAAATTAGGATATACAGATTTTTATGTCTCTGCAAACATTTATCACTTTTAATAAATATTTCAGACCGATTATATTATGGAAACCATGCTTAAATTTCGTAGAATACAGATTTAATCAAGTTCGCTGTATAGAACTCGTGTAAAAATTAAAGTATTGCATATTTATCTAAACAAAATAAAAATTAATAAATTACTAACAGTTATACAAAAGCTACAGAGTCAAAAGTCAAGCCCCCCAAAAAAAATTTTTTTTTTGAGGAATTAGCGTTTTATAGTGTTTTTGATTACAGAGAATACAGACTTAATTCTTTGATCAATTACAAGAATAAAGAACCCGTGGAAAAGTTAAAGTAATGCATATTTTAATTCCAATTTTTGCAATAACATTGGAGCAAGTGCATCTGTTCAGTAAACATTATTAAAATTAATTTAGTTCTTAAATTACTAAAAATTGAAAAATACACAAATTTAATTTAAATCTAAACAAAATGAAAAATTATAAATTAATGAAAGTTATCAAATAAACTATAATCGTATAATATTGTTTTAGGATAAAATATGAAATAAAGATAGTGGATTCTACAATAATATTTTAGGATAAAATATGAGATATAAATATTGGATTATATAATAATGTTTTAGGATATAATCTGCATTAAAAATATTGGCTTCTATAATAATGTTCCACAGAAAATCTCAGAATATTAATTTTTAAACTGTAAATAATGGAATCCAATCTTTTCTCTCAGTCAAAATAGTATTTAGTTTCTTTCTTTTTTTTTTTTAGTTTTATATGATTCATTAAAAATAATTATATTGACATATTTTTACCTGACATATGTAATCAACCTGAATATCAGTCAGTAAAAATTTTCATTGCTGTTTTTCATAAATTGAACAAACTCTCTGAGATGAAGTTGAATTTAAATGCTTTCGTAAATTAACTTATTTTAAAATACACTTTCTTAAAACAAAATCCTTTTG
>BPLQ01009416.1:0-45465 GCA_021605075.1 Caerostris darwini
TTGAAGTTGCCCAACTTTCAACTCTCAAATGCCTGCCGCGTCATGTGACTTGGATTGAGCCAATAAGGATCGAATAGATTTTACCGCCATTACGACGTGATCGAACTTTCTTTCTCTTCTTGTGTCTGCTCTTTCTCGTGTTCTCAGCGATATGTCTATGTCTATCTGTTTCGATGAAGTCTTAATAAGTGAGGTACAAAAATATCCTCATTTGTATGATTTGAGTGATGCAAATCACAAAAATAGGTTAATGAGGGAGAATGCCTGGCAGCAAATTGGATTTGCCATGGAAAGAAATGGTGAGTAATTATATCTTTGCTTCTGTGTAAATTATTAATAGTATTAATGAATATTTTAGGCTTAAAATTATTAGATACACTTTGTGCATTCATATTCAATGTAAAATCTCTATAAAATTGTGTCATGATGTTACATTTGTTGCTTGTGTTTATTATGCAAGTTACATTCAACATAAAATATTTATGAATAATTCATAATGTTAAATACAATAGTCTAAAATAATTACCATAACATTGTTATGCTCTTATAAAGCATCACATGCACAAATGAATGTGTCAAGCTTAAGAATATATTACATAACATTATTTATTCATAATAGACATTCGATACACTTTTTCAATTCATATTCAGTGTATAACCATAAATTTGTGCTGTGTGCATGTTTCCATGTCTTGTATGTACATAACATTCAATATAAAATCTGTACAAAACAAGCCGTAAATGTTTAAATATATTAATCCAAACAATTTATATACTTTTAGTAAGTTATAGTGATGTGAAAATGTAAATTGATACATTGGTTTCAGCTGACAATTGCAAGGAGAGATTTAAGTATCTGCGGGACAAGTACCGAAAAGAGAAAAATTTGATGAATCTGCCCAGTGGTAGTCACAGCAGATATAAAAAACCATGGGCATTGTACAGTGCCATGTCATTTTTGGAGCCATACCTCCAAACGAAAAGGTACTTCATTCAATTTCAAAGATTTCTTAAATGAATAAGTATACATATATATAGTATTTACATATTTATTTATTTTATTAGCTCCTGGTCTAATTTATTAAGCCAGGATGAAAAAGACGTTCAAGATTCCTGTGAGAGATCATTGGTTGAAACTGGTAAGTATTTAATTTTCTGATGCATACACTTTTCTATTTTTATAGAATGTAAACATTTTTAAAAGATATATTTAGTAAACTGTTATTTTAAGTTTTCAGTTGTATGTGATTAAGAAACTTACTAGCTTGTGCTCGCATTTCACTCCAGCATATGAATACATTTTAAGAAAATTTCTCCATATTTCAAAAGTGTGAAGTATAAGCAAATAATGCAGTTATTTGATTTAATGATAATGGTGTTTAAACTATATTATAAAATTTGTAAACAAAGAAATTTAATGATAAAAAACACTCATAATTTGAATAACATCAAAGTAAAATTTTATTGAAAACAATCCCACATAAGTTTGAATATATTTTTAAAAAAATTAAAGAAAGAAATGTTTATAATAATAAAGAAGAATTCATAACTTACATCTGTTTCTATTTAAAAGTTCATTTTAATTAAAAATCCAAAAATGTGTAAAAGATAAAGTATATTTAAAAAAAAAAAAAATCCTTTTAATGACATTTTATTTCACCGTTTCTTTTTTTTTTTTCAGATGTAGAGAATGAAAGTTCTTTCATTGACCAAGCACCTCCTCCAAGAAAGAAAAGAAAATCAGAACTGTTTGATAGGGCCTTGGAGAAGGTGTGTGAAATTAACGAAATGGATCGGATTGGATATTTCATGGAGTTCGCTGCGGCAACTGTGAGAAAATTCAGCTATGAGAAACAAAATAAAGCCTTAGATGCTTTTTACAATATTTTAAGCGAAATGAATAAAGAAATGTGATAAAAAGGTTTTTATATTTAATTCTAAGTACAACATATGTAAATATGAACAAGCATTGTTTTTAAAACTTATTTGCTGAATTATATTATTATTTTTGAAGATGCATTATTTTTAAATTTAAAATTCCATTAAAAAGGTCAATACATTTGATTATTTAACACACACAACAAAAAAAAAAAAATGTTCAATAAAAATTAGTTTCAAAATTATTCAGCTGGAGACAATATATCAATATAAAAAAAAAAAAATATTCATTACACTGAATTATAAACAAAGTTAAACTGAAATTTTCTTTTATGGAATCAAATTCTGAAATGTAGCTCTTCTATAAGAAATTAACACTTTCTTCTTCTTTATCTTATCAATTTAATTAAATATTAATCCTTTCAAATTCATATTTAAATTTCAAAAATATGAGAGTATAAAATATTTTATGTATTACATAAATTATCTAGCAAATCCTTAAAATTCTGTTGTAAAAATAATGCATTTATTTCTGTTTTACTAATGTGTAGATACAAAGAAAAAAATCTGATCAAAGGAGATATTAACCATAATTTAAAATAATTTGCACAGAACATTTGGTATGAATTGATATTTTTATTTGATTGTTATATAAATTTTAACATCTAATAACAAAATCAGATTATACATATTTAGATTTACATTTTAGATTATACATATTAAATAATGATTTTAACAAAAAATAACACAAGCAGGAGAAATATTTACAGGAAACTAAAAATAAATTCAATATGCACGGCCTGCGTCTAACACATGGTGGTCCTGCCACTCCAGCTGCCCTACACTGCAGAAATATTGCATAAAATTTTCTCTCAATTGGCCTGCACTTTTCGTATGCATATTGCTCCCAAAGCGACCCACCGTTTTCAGCGCACATTTCTCTTGTCTCCATAAACCTAAAATAGTGTCTCCATTTGGTGAAAGGGTGTCACTAAAGCCAGGAGGACAGTACCTTCTCTTTAAAGGTGGCATGGCATCATCTGCAAGTTTCAAAAAATTATGCAAACATACAGTAGCTGCAACAATTGCCTTGCATGTTTCCACACTGGTAGTAATGGGTTTCCGAAATATTCGAAACCTGGCTGCCATAATGCCAAAAGCATTTTCAACACACCTCCGAGCTCTTGATAGGCGGTAGTTAAAAATGCGCCTTTCTTTTGAAAGGGCATTTCCTGGAAAGGGCCGCATTAAATAATTCTTGAGGGGAAATGCCTCATCTCCAACGAAAACAAATGGCATGACCGTCTTCGTTGAAGGCAATGCTGCACTATTTGGAATGTTCAGTTGGTTACATTCAATGGCTTGGCTAATGACACTGTGTCTAAAGACACCACCGTCACTATTATGGCCTTCTGACCCAATGTCAACAAGCACAAACTTGTAGTCAGCATCCACAGAGGCTAGCAAAATAATGCTAAAGCCTCCCTTGTAATTATGGTACTGACTACCAGTATTGGGCGGAGCCTGAAAAAAAAAAGCATTTAATACATTTATATCAGATATAACAAAAAAAAAAGTGTTAAATGATAAATTGTGAAAATATATTTCAATTACTTAAAATTAATGGTGAATTATCAAAATTACTAGTTAATTATAGTTGCTTTAAATAATTTTAACTATATAATTTACCTGAATTAATACGTGTTTTCCATCTATTGCTCCAATGCAATTTGGAAATTGCCATTTTGCAAAATATTTATTCGCAATAGCCAGCCATTTTGCACTGCTTGGCTTTGCCAAAACAATTGGGTGCAATTTATCCCGTAGAGCCTCACAAGTCTCTCGGATGATCCGACTTACAGTTGATCGGCCAATTCTAAATTGGTAGGACAAACTGACCATTAAATCACCACTGGCCAAGAATCTGAAAAGCCCAGTAATGAGAATTACACGTTATACTATTACAAACATTAAAATTCAAGTTATCCATAAATCCTGAAACTATTTTGTGTAGTTTAATTAATAATTATTTAAAATTCCATAACAGTATTTCTTAATACATAATTTAAGAATTATTTTAACAGAGGTATTTTACACTTAATTTAGGTTTTTATTTATACATATTTTAAGGAATGAAAAATTAAAAAGAAAAAAATTGCATAATGCAATTAATATTTATGCTGAATGTTACTCACATTTTTTTAAAATAAAATAAAATTTTTTACTACAACATTTATGAGTAGGAGCTTGACTCATTTATTTTTAAAATTAAAATACTCAACAATTACAAAAAATATTAAACTCAATGATCATGAAATAGAATATGATAAAAATGCATACACATACCTTAAGGTAAGGGCCAGTCTATCCTTCGCTTGAATAGAATCACGATAATTCGTATTATTTTTCGAAATTATCGGCCCAACAAGCGTTAGAAGATGATCGAACTGTGCCGGTGTCATCCGTAAAAAATTAAAAAAACTTTCTGTATCAGAAAGCCTCATTTCTTCTATTAAATTCTCTGAGGCACCTTGTAATCTTCGATTCTTATAAATTTCTCTCACCCAACATCGCCTTTTCTTCTGATTTAAGGCTAACAGCGATAAAATTGCGATTGTTCTTTTTTTATGATCCATTGCAATACGCTCGAGTCACAAAGCGCGCCAAATAAAAAGTGATTGCGCGCTCTTTTCCACCTCGGAAGTAAACAATCGAAACTGCCATCTAGTAGAAGTAACTGGAACTTCACTAGGAGTAAAGCGACTTTTGTCGCTTCGGTGGGAACCGGTGGAAAAATTTTCTCGCTAGCCGCGTGCATCTTGGTCGCTTCTCGCCTACAATACCGCCACAGTATGACAACACTCTGATTTTTTTTCTTGATGTATGGCAATGTGATATTCTATTGTATAACAAATGATATCAATTCTGGAAAGACGTAAATGTCGTTTTATGATTTACTAGTAGTTTAACTTGTTGTTTATTAATAAATTGAAAATAAAGTTTCCTAATAAGCTTTCAAAAAAAATTTTCTCCTCAATTTATCAATATATCAAATTATAACGATTAATCGATGTTTTTTATTGGGATTTTTTTCATTTGTTATGATTGGTTTCTTTTCTACATAAATAACCAATTGACATTAAGTTGATGGAATGGGATGGATTGTTTGGTTGCAAGATAACATATTTAAAATAACAATAAAATAAAGCAATGTAATTTACGTGCTTTATTAATAAAATATGAAAAATTTTTATTGAATTACAAAATGTATTCACAAATAAATTCTAATTTAAAAAAAACATTTTTTTTAGCTTTTTGGGTTTTATCGTTCATTCAATATCTTTTTCTGACGACAATATATTTATTTTTGGTGTGTGGCCTATTGAACACCTATCTGATAATAAACCTACTACATTTATCTTTCCACGAAATTCCAGAAGGAGTTTTTCTTATTATTTCATTTCTGTTTCTCAGGGAATCAATTATTGTCTTCATTTCCTTTACGAATAATAATGTCTGATTTCGTATATTATTTATTATATTCGTTTGGATCAGCTATAATTCTTTTACTATCTCTTGCTTCATTTAATGCAACATTAGGAGTAAGGCGCAAATATGTGGATATCCTATTAAAAGTTTTTGAGGTATGTTTGTATGGATTGATGCAATGGAAAAATTAATTTTCTGATCTAGACTTTAAAAATTAATTTTCATACTTTACCAAGCTTCATGCGCGAGTTAGTTGTATTTATTATATTTCATAATTATTTCAGTAATATTAAATAGTTTTATACATCATAAGAGTTTTAATTTAAAAATGATTATTAAGTAGTTTTTATTATTAAAACACATTATATTCAATCTGTCATTTGACTTTATTTTGAAAGCAAATAATTTTGTATTTTAATTTTGAAGCATATTTATCAAAGTATGATTAAGTAAAATATAAAAATAAAATTTTCAAAAAAAAAAAAAAATATCAATTATATTCCTTTTGGAAATCTTTATCGATTAACTTTATAAACCTTCTTGAATAATACATTAAAATTGTGAGATTGAAACAAATATTTAAAAAAAGAAAGAGTGTTTTTTCTTTTTTCAGTTTGCTGAATTCTTATAAAAAAGTCTTTTGGCTCCTATTTCTTGAGATTTAAATTTCAGCATTTACATTATTTTTTTTAATGTAAATAAATATTTGTGTTGAGGAAATGAATAAGAATATTCATACATTCATAACTACATTTGATTTTATAGAAATAAAAATTTTTTTTTTTTTAATTAGGTATATATTCAGTACTAAATTTTCATTTTGTTCTAATTTTGGATTTTTTAATTTTGGTTTACAATTTGAAAAAAATTTGTACCATTTGTTATGAGATTCTAAGTTTTTTTATTTTATACCGATAGTAGTTAGTTAAAATTACATAACTCTACAACTTCATTATTTATTTTGTGAAATGTATGAAGAAAAGTTAAATGAATGTACATTAAGAAAAAAGACAAAGTATGTGCCCAAACTCTCTTCCTTATTTATATTCTGTGCGCCATGTAGTTAAATTTTCTTTTCTAGTTTCAATATCACCTTGAACAGTCTATATTTTTATTTCTTTTTTATATCTAATGGTAAGGAAAAATATTATTAAATATTGATACTTCAAAATCAAGGAAATATATTGTTTGAGAATTCGGTACAAATAATACAATATTTAGAAATTTAAATATTCTATAAATCTAACCTAAATTAGTCTGTCTGTAAATATAATTTTAAAAAATGTGTACATTTGTAGGTTTCTTCAAATACTATATGTACTAACAGTTTATAATTTAATTACTAATTTGGGGTTTTATCTAATACCAATTTTGTGTAGTGGTACATTCATTACATTGTAAATATGCAACATTTATTACACAAAATAGATTCTGATACTTTTGCATTACCATTTTGTGAATATTCTCAAGGGTTTATTTAAAAAATTAAAATTGCAATTATAAAGATTTAGACTTTTAATATATATGAACATTGTGACTTAAGGATTTTCATGGCCAAGTTCTTTTCATGTTATGCTTGACATAAGCTATTTATTCATTAAACACTTTATTGAAAAGTTGTTCTCTTTTTATAATATTTTCCTTTTGTGTTAATTTGTATATTTTCAAAATTATTAACGGACTTTAAAATGAATGAATGAAAAAATAATATGCTGGAAGTTATTACCATTTTGCAGATAAAAAGCACTTTTCACTAGAAAGATTCATGAAATAATTATGTAAAAAAACCCTTAAAATATAATCTACATTGACTATTATCCATTTTTGAAGTTCACAATAAAATGAAAATGATGAATAAAATTAATTCTGTTAAGTTAGTTGCAAAATTTAATTATGTGTAAAGATATAATTTTTCTTTTCAAAATGATGTAGAATCAAATAAAATATTGTTTATGGATTACTTATTGAATTTTAAATATTGATTATATATGCAAATAAATCTTAGGAGGAAACTATATTGTACCAGGCAGTAAACGATGTTATTTCTTTTACACTTCATTTTCAAGAATTTTATAATAAAATTAATTTTATCATTTTATAAAGTAATCTTTTCAAATTTTTCAGAATGTTATGTTCCAATTAAAAGCACAGTAGTATGTATGCATGAAATACTAAAAAAAAATGGTTCTTTATTAATTAAGCCTCCTTTTCTAATATATATGTAACTCTAATGTATTATAAAACTTTAATTTTTGAATGAAATAGTGGTTTCGGTAAATTTTTTTAAGAAAAATATGTACCTCAGATTTTTATTGCTAAAAAAAAAGGATGTTTTCTTAGTAATATTTTCATCTTTTTAATATTTTATATTCTGTTACATAATTTGCAATTATTTTCATATTTACTATTTAGTTTGGGAAAATTAAAATTGAAAAAGTTGAAAAAAGATTACAGTTTGAAACTGCTGAGAATGATGTTATTGATCATCTTCATTCAGGTATTTAAAAGTATAAAAAAGTATTCAATAAATTTATAATTATTGTATTTCTTTAGAAATTATAAGAATATACAACCCTGATTAACCTTTGATTTATGAAAACATTTTAAATTGTTGTTATTAGTATTTAGTTCCAAACTCTTTTTTCCGCTAGCTTAAAATTTTAAAAAATTACATTTATATTTTACAAATTGTACGAATTATAGACATTTATTTCTTAATATCTATACCTAATCTCTCTCTATATAAAAAAACAATTTGTTTCACAAACTGTTATTGCACATTGTGAATAAAATGTTTGTGTTCTTTTTTATCTTCCAATGCAGTTCTAGACATTCATCCTTTTGATATTTGTGTTTAACTAAAGCTGATGTGTACTTCTGATCTTGAACAATTTCTACCTTTTTTTAGAAGTCTGAACATAAGGCACTTCAGGGTCTTTGTATTGCAAATGCTATGATGGTTTTGTTATACAAATACTGTTGTGGATTTTGTTGTGCAAAAATGGTCGATTTCTTGTTCATTCCTCCTTTGATGTTGTGTTGATATGTTGTATTTTTTATTTATAAAATGTGATTCTTGTATCAGTTCTAGTGCTCTAACCATATTTTATTATGTATAATTTTCTTTTACTGTTTCCTCTATTTTCAATTTTTTCACAGCTTCACTTCTATCTTATTATACACAGCAAATATTTCTGTATTCATTTACTTTTAATGACTATAAAAATGAAAAATGTTTTACCGACTGATAATTTGTATGTGACCTGTGTCTTAGACAATGCTTGGTGCTTATCCACTATGGAGTATAGTTCTGCATCGTCAAACAGTTATCTCTTTCCACACAAGGATTGTCAAAGTTGTACTAATTCTGGGTGTAGTTCATCATCACCAGATTGCTTGTCATCATCCATTCTATGTAGAAAATTCTTCTATCAGAATTAATACTATTAAATTAAAAAAAAATTCTAAAAAAAGATATAAAACCTATCCATGAAGTTCTGAAAAAATCTGGTACAAATAACAATTTTCCCCCAGCTTGTAAGGTCAACAACTGCATTTATCTCCTGGAATGTCCTCTTTACAACATGAAATTTGAAAACAAGTAACACTTTAAATATTAGAATTTACCAACGCAGACATGATATTAAGAAAATATGACCTAACTTCTTCGTTTACAATGCCAAATTCTGTCATTTTGGTGTACATAGTTTCAATCAAGTCTCTATTCACATTATAGATTACGTATATGACAAAGAAAAAAGACTTCTAGAAGAAAATATGTGTATGATAAACTTTGAAACAATCAAAAGATTTGGGCTAAAGATCTTTTAAATAATAGACAAATAACCCCTGAATGCAGTGATATTCATCAATATTTTCACAACACTCTAGAGAAAACTATTGACGTTTTGTAAGATTTGGTAGAACTAAAAGTAGAAACATCGAAAAGTTCTTATTACTCCCTTGATTTAAAGGCACTAGAGACTTCTTTTAATACCACTTTTTCTTGAAAACCTATTAAAAATTATATTTTCTCTTTAAAAAATAAACAGTGCAAGAATATATCTAACATCGTTAAAACTCACGACAAAAAATTTTCACTTTAAAATCCTTATTTACGATCTTATTAAACAATGAATAAGTAAATTCATTACTACTGAGTCCTCAAATGTTTATTTGATTTTCAGCATTCAGCACCCTGTTTTTGATAACATTTCTTTTAAAATTATTAGCAATAATAACCAGAAACTCTTCCCATTTCCAATACCCAAATACAAAACACATTAAGATGTAACACCCCATTTGGTAGGAAGGTTTTCAACTATAATTTAGAGTGTAAAGACACACATCTATTTCAAAAAAAAAAAAAAAAAAAAAAATGCATAGAACTTCAAAAATGAAATATTTTCTTCTTTCCTTGACATAGACTTTGGTCATATTGCAAGATTAAAAGTGTTGATGACTTGAATCTTAGAAATATTCTTGCTAAAGGAACAAAATTCAAACCAACTCTAATTTAATATTAAAGCTTTTTTACAAAAAATTATTAAGCAATATAAAGATCGATATTGCTTAATATAATTATATATTTACAATATATATATATATATATTTCTATAGATACATTTCTATAGATACATTCTGCCTGAAAACTTCAGCTTCTTCCTCCAATCTTATTGATTTTTTGGAAGTGGAACATTTATAAACAAATAAAAATTTGCATTCTGAACCAATTCCACTTTTCGAGGTCTACTAACTTCTATAATTGTGCTTCATTAATAACGGCAATAAAAAAATCCCAAGGAAAAAGTAATTATAGCTCCTAGTAATTATGGCTTCATCTGAAAGCTACATTACCTCAATTTAATAAGCAAAGAACTCAATAATTCTTTTACATACACATATATGAAAAAACTCTTAATGTGGTCAGTAAAAAAATCATTGCTATTAACAAATTCTTTAAAATCAATAACTGTATCAAATTTCCTTGTGTAATAATTTATTTAATTGATAATTATTTAATAATAATTTTAATTTATTTCTTAATAACATTTCTAATGACATAATGACAGATTCATTCACATTGTTTCATAATATAAATCTGTTTTGAAATTTTTAAATGACTCTTCAAACAATATCTCTTCTTAGATACCTTTGATTTTAAGAATCTCTTTACCAGTATTCCTCTTAAAATACTCCAAGATACCTTAAATTCCCTTTACAATAACTATCAAAATATTCGAAAAGTAAACTTCGATTATTAGATAAAACTCAGTTAATCTCTGTATTTTCATTTACAATAATGAGAATCTTTAAATCCAAACTCAAGTATTCCACAAGGAATTAAATATGCATCAATACTAGCTAATCTTTACATACATTATTATCAAAAAACATTGTCTAATTCTCAGACATGCTTTTAGGTATGTGGATAACCTAATTCTTTTCAACCATCCAAATTAAATATGACATTTATCCAATGAAGCTTCTTTTAAAATAATATAAATAACCTTCATGCTGATTTTCTTGATATCAGCATTAGCATTCATAACTCACCATAAATTAATATATTTGATAAATGAAAAGAATGTCACTTTATTATCAATAGACTTACATCCTGGTTAAGCATCAAAATAAATACATTGCAATATCATCATTAATCAACTGCTCAGAATTAATTCCATTTGTAGCAACAATGCTTATAAACAGCAACTCAGCAAAGAATTTAAAAAAGGTTCTTTTAAAAAAAAAGAGCTAAAAACAAAAACCCAAAAACATTACTTTGAAAATACTCTTTTTGTTGTTATTATCTCCCAGCTTGTCATTAAAAAAATTTCTCATAGTTTGCAAAAATGTCGTAAATTATCAACGTTGCGAGTGTTTTCCGTCACATTTTTTTTAAAGAAACAGTAAATTACTCCATCAATTTTTATACCTTCAAAGGAGTTTCCCATGCTGCTAATTAAAAGAAACCCTGCAGCAGGCAATAAATTAACCCAATAAATCAGATGCAGAATACAAATTACGAATTGTAGTCGGCCAACCTATGACAGACTTGATGCCTATATTGTTAAAAACAGTGATGAGGCTACATTACATCACTCTATTTTTCCTTCATAAAACAGGCTACACTTCTAAATCATGTTTTTTAATATTATACCTTACAGACATTAAATGGAAGATTATTCTCTACTCCTTATTGGAATGCATTATTAGATGACTCTTTGATTTATATCCAGTCATCCAGCAAGCAAAAAAAGTAACACTGTTTATAATATCCTGTGATTACTTACTGGATGATACTTTTTATACTTATATTTTTCTGTTACTTTTATTTATGAGAGAAAAAGAAATTAAAATTTGTTCACACTAATTTTAATGTAAATATTGTGTTCAATTAAATTATAACAAAATAAATACTTATAGGAATTTATGAGATAATGTTCTTGTAATCTCCCACATAAAATTTTAAAATCATTATATTGAAATGTATAAACTAAAAGAAATATTTGAATAATTATTGCAGAAGCTTTAAACTTGATGGAGAAAAACATAACTGAATTAGGAAGTAAAAATTGTGTTAAGTTATTTTTTTATTTTAATTTTTTAGCATTTATATTTTTAAAATATTTAGAAACTGAAATAAAACTTATTATTTTTATGAATAAAGGAATTAGTAATATTAAATTGGTCATTTTAGAATTTAAACTTTGCAATTTATAATTAATCTCAGTTTGTAACTATCTCAGTTGTGGCATCTAAATGTTTGCACCCAAAACTCATTACTTTATAAATTATGGGGGATTTTCAGAGTTACGCATTTAACATGCTTATACCATGTGTAGGTATGTTTCTTGGATTTCAAATTGAACTGCTCAGTTAGAATTCTAGGATGCTGACTATCAGTTTATTCCAGTCATATTTCAGATTCTTCTGTTATGAAGATAAAGGAATTTGTAATTGAGTTTTAAAACTTGTACTTGCTGTTTTCTTTTCTTTGTTATGTATATTTTTACTTAAGTTTCATGTGTATATCATCTTATGTTTGATATTCAATTAGTGTATGTCTTTTACTGAAGTATTCTAAATTTAACACTTATTTTTTTTAAAAAAATACTAATATATGATTAAATAAAATGAAGTTTGTTGTTAATTCAAAAATATCTTAATTTTTTTATAAGTAACTGCATATTTTTTTAAATGAAAATTCTTCCTCCCCTCCCAAAAAAAGATACATATACCAAAAGATAAAATGGTTAAATTTTTTTTTATTTTTTTTTTTATAATTTTTTTTTTTTTTTATGAAATTAATGTTTTTATAACAATATCAAAAAATCAATGTTTATTATTTCATAAACAATTACTTTTTTAAAACTCTTTTCAACAAAGATAAAGCTGTATTAGTTTGCTCTTTATATATGTTAGTTATTTATATATTTACTATTACTCTATTAATAAATTTTTCAATTTATGTTTCCATAGTCATTGATAAAAAGATTCATGTGGGCCCTTTACCCTCTCATATTGAAACATCAAGTATTCCTAAAACCAGATCATATAACACTTTAAAAAAAGAATTCCATTTGGCTGATGTAGCAGATTTTATTAAAACAGGCATTGAAGTAAGTGATCGTTAAAAAATTGATTCTTACAGTACATTGATGAAACATGTCATATGTTATTAGTGTGTCTTTCATATTATATATTTATTTATATTTTGTAATTCAAAAAACTGACTTGATTTAGAAAAAGGCTTAAATACTGCCGTTTGTGTTAGAATAAACTTAAAATCTGTACCTTGTGAATGGTTTTAAAAATGAAATTTATTTCATGATAAAATCCATTATAAAATGAATCTCTGTTTAAGCACTTAAGAAAGATCTAATTACATACCACACAGTATTTGAGGTTAAACAAAAGATTATTTCTGTGGCAAATAATTACAACTTTTTGAAACAATCATTTGGAGTAAAAAAACGAGCATTATAATTATTAATGTTTAATATAGTTTAACAGGACCTCTAGAAATATTACACTCTAAGGAACTAAAATTGACTCACAAAGAATGGGTTATTCAATTAAATAAAAAAAATTGGAAAACATTTTGTATAGGTATAGAAAAAGAAAACATTTCAGGAAAATTAGATGATTTATTCAACAGAACAACCATACCTAATAAGAAAATAAGTAATACATTTGTTTATTTTTTGCACGCATCGAAGTTGTTACTATGTGTGTCATTGATTTATAAAAGTTGGTAGAAAGGATTTTTGAAGATTTTTTTATCAAATAGTACCAAATTGTCAGGTAATAACTCCTATTCTAGGATGTCCCAAGTCTCATTCTCATCAAACTTCAAATGGGCTCTATAGGGAAGATATTTGATTCTCTAGCTGATCAAGCAAGCTTTGAGCAAGTTTAAAGAACAGTCAGAAAGGTTTATCACCTGCAGTCAGACATTTCATCCATTCCTGCCTATATTTTCTAATCTCTATATTGTTCCTACTAAATATTAAATAATCTTTAAATTCTGATGGCTCATTTTCATTCATATTGTGCCTTATACTAACGATGAATGCATATACAAGAAAGGCATTGTTACGTCAGTCGAGTAGTTTGTAGGAAAATAGCTGCACTGAAAATTTACAGAAAGTTTAATTCAAATTTTACTGGCTGCATACATCTTCAAAGTTATCAGTTTCAAGAGATTAGAACTTTAACTGTTCCTTCAATAGAAACTATATTTTAATCATTTGTTTATTATGTTGAAAAATATGTGCATATGATATTTCTTTACAGTTGGATTTTTTTTTCTGTGTATAAATTTTTATACCTTAAATTATTTTCAACATTACTGGCTATAACTGTGTAGTGTATACTCTATTGAATCAAAATATACTCAATAGATTTTGCTGAAAATTTCACAGTTTGTTATTATTAAAGTCAGGACTGCTTAGAGATTAGTTTGAACGAAATTAGATAGGTAGAACGTTTGTTTTTATCTGTATAAATAAAAGGCAATGTGTGCATGTGTGTGCCCTATAAATTCAAAAGCTACATGACCGCTTTCACAGTTACCGTTGTTTTTACAGTGTTAATTAAAGATTTTTTTCACATTTTGGTTGGGGTTCAAAAAAAGCATATTGTTCAGAGACATTGTATACAAAAAGTTTGTGAACAAAATATTACAAAATTGGATTCCCACGTGCAACCAAATTATTTAAAAAGTTTGTGGCGGTATTGTAAAGGTTGCGTAGTGTTATTGAAATCCAGACGGCAAAATAAAAGACGATAATCAATTTTCACAATTACGACATGTTTATTCTACTTCGAACGCTTACTACGTTCTATTTTTATTCTAGCGGGAAAATTCCCTTTTTTAACAGTGAAAGTAGAAGTCGTTCAATCTGTATTCCATTTTACATCAATAGGTGTCGCTACATCACTCCCCTACCAGTAACAAAGTTACGTTACTTTGAAAATGGTAGACGAATTAATATATCTATACAAATAATAGCGAACAAATACACATTGATACAAATTTAAATTGCAAAAAATAATTACAAATACAATTAAATATAAACATTTACATACAATAAATCAAATTAATTAGGAAAATGGACATGGATGAATTATAAGTTTGAAGAAAAGTCAATAATGTCATTGAAACGAACAGGAAGTTTTACTTGTCTTCCACAACGTGTTGTTGTATTTGGTTGTACAACTTGCTGACTTGGTATAAATGTTTGTTCACTCGGCACAGATGTATGATCATTTGATGATGTTGGATTCAGAAGTTCATTAGGTTGTAACACATATGCCGGTTTTAATCTATCCACTGAAATATTAACTTGTTTATTTTTAATTGATAGAAGAAAGTTTTCGGGGATCTTTGCAATACCAAATAGGGTCCTTCATATGGGGGTTCTAAAGGTTTTTTAACTCTGTCAATTCGCAGAAATACATGTGAGCATGTGTACAAATCTTTTGGAATGAAGATCTTTTGTTTACATTTGTTTGTGGATTGGTATGGTTTTAAGTCGGCCATCTGTTTTCGGAGATTGCTTACAAAATTATCATCAGATATTGGCAATCTGGATTCTTCAAAGAATTCGCCTGGTAATTTAATAGTTTTGCCATAAACCATTTCAGCTATTGTATACTTAGAGTCCTCATGTAGAGCAGCTCGCAAACCCATAAGAACCGTTGGTAATGTGTCCGTCCAACGAACGTTGTTATGACATCTAATAGCTGTTTTCAAGGTACGGTGAAGACGTTCAACTTTTCCATTACTCTGAGGATGGTAAGAAGACGTATGGTTTACTTTAACACCACATAGCGCAGCCAAACTTCGAAATAGTTCTGAAATAAATTGATTTCCACTGTAACACAAGTAATAACACATAATTAGTAATAACACAACATAATTAGTAATAACACAAGTAGGTACACCAAATCGGGTAATCCAATGCTCATAAAAAGCTTTTGCTATACTTTCTGCAGTGATATTTGATAACGGTACCACTTCCATCCAAGAGGTAAACCGATCAATACACGTCAAGCAGTATGTGTATCCATTGGAAGGTGAATAAGGTCCAATTAAATCTATATGAACGACACTAAATCTCTCATCTGGTGCTTGAAATTGTGAATATTCTGATTTTGTATGTTTAGTTATTTTATTTTTCTGACAGTTGATGCAAGTTTGAGTCCACTGTTTAACATCTTTTTTCATATTTGGCGAAATGAATCTTTTAGTTATTTCTTTTACAGTAGTTCGAATTCCAGAATGAGCTTAAGTGTGAATTGTATTAAATATTGTCATTCGAAAATTTTTTGGTATGAAGGGTCTGATACTGGAAGTAGAGGTATCACAATACAAAAGCTTTCCTGATGGCAATTGGTGTTCTTTAAAATGTAATGATTTGGAATGTAATTTCAATTGTTGCAGTTCATCATCATTAATTTGTGCATCAGCTATCAAGTCATAATCGACAATAGGTGAATCGATGTCCTCAATTCTAGACAGTCTGTCTGCCACTACATTGTTTCGACCACTGATATGGTATAGGTTAGTAGAGAATTGTGAGATATATTGTAGATGTCTGAGTTGTCTGGGGGAGGCTTTATCATTGTTTTGCTTAAAAGCAAATATTAACGGTTTATGATCAGTATAAATATCGAAATCTCGACCTTCAAGTAAATGCTTAAAATGTTTAATGGATAAATATATACCCAAAAGTTCACGGTCGTAGACGCTGTAATTTTTCTGAGCATCATTAATTTTTTTAGAAAAAAATGCAACTGGCTTCCATCCATTTGGTTCTTTTTGTTGAATAACTGATCCAATAGCCCAATCAGATGCATCTGTGAGAAGTGCCAGAGGGTAATCCGAGTTGGGATATGCCAGTAACGCTATTTGAGCAACAGCTTGTTTGCATTTTTCAAAACTTTGTCTAGTTTCATCGGTCCATGGTATTTTGCGTCGATCTTTTTTTGTAGATCCTTTCAAAAGTTCATGTAGAGGGGCTTGAGCTTTTGCGGCATTATTTATATAATTACGATAAAAATTGATCATTCCTAAGAAGGAACGTAATTCGTGCATAGTTTCTGGCAATGGATATTCTATGATAGCTTTGATATTTTGAGGTTGAGGTAGTGAACTTTCCGCAGATATTTGATAGCCTAAAAAATCTATTACAGGTACTCCCAAAACTGATTTGCTAATATTAATCCGTAGACCATATTTATCTAAACGCTGGAAAACTATTTTAAGATGTGAACGATGTTCTTCGTCGCAAGAAGAGGCGATCAACACATCATCTAAGTATGGAAATACAAAGTCTAGACCATAAAGAACTTCATTTATAAACCTTTGAAATGTTGCAGGGGGCATTTTGAGACCAAAACTCATCACATTGAATTGATAAAGTCCAAAAGGTGTGATGATGGCAGTTTTTGCCTTATCTTCATCTGCTACAGGAATGTGATAATATGCTTTAGTAATGTCAATTTTAGAAAATATAGTTTTATTAGTTAAAATATGTTGAAAATCCTGGATTCGAGGTATGTTATATCTATCAGGTATAGTTAAATCATTCAATCTTCTATAATCACCACACGGACGAAAAGAACCATCTTTCTTTGTAACTATATGTAATGGACTTGCCCATTCTGAGCTAGATGGACTAATGATGTTATTGTCTAGCATATATTTAAATTCTCTTTTAGCTATTTTAAACCGTTTTTTATCTAATTGTCTTGCCTTACAATTTATAGGTTGTCCTTTAGTTACAATATGATGTTTTACATTATGTTTAACATTTGAAACAAGAAAATTTGGTTTTGTTATATTGGGATACATAGAAAATAAATCAGAATATTTACATAAGCTGCTCGTTGTATTTACACTTTCATTAATAGAGATGGGTGCAATGCTACCATAAACTGCAAGGTTAGTTACACCATCAATTAATCTTTTATGCTTTATATCAATTAATAAATTGAACTTATTTAAAAAATCTGCAGCTAGAATAGGTTTACTAATTTTGGCCACAATAAATGGGAATTGAAATTCTCGACGTAAACCTAGATCAAGATTTAAAATTTCTGTACCAAAAGTATCGATTGCAGTATTATTTGCAGCATATAATTTATAGTCACTAATAAATTTGTGTTTAGAAGTATAAGGAATAAGACTTACGTCCGCTCCACTATCAACCAAAAAGCGTAAACCCCTTTTTTTGTCGTTGACAAATAGACGGTATTGACGACAATATGTTGTATTTTCAGCAGCAGAGTCTGCCGTTAATTCTGTTGCTGATTCTGGTTTTCCGAAGGATTATTTTTCCATGCACATGGAGCTTTGCATTTATCAGGAAAACATTTTTCTCGAAAACGAAAATGGTAATAACAGTACTTGCCAGAAGTATTATAATAGCGATTGCGAGACTTACTTAGCGATTGCGAGACTAGAGAGAAGAAGAGTATCGACCGCTATTTGTTGTTTGGGAACGAGAGTTCCTTGTGACACTCAGTTTTTCAAGTTTATTTTCCAAAGATGTAATTTGTTGTTGTAACTCAGTCATGGCATCTGATCCTGATGAAACATTGCTTACGCGGTAAAGTTCTTGTTTTGGTTGCATTTCAAGAATACGATTCGCCATTAATGCCAGTTTTTCAATTTTTTCATCACTGACTAGTAAAATATTCCGCACAGAATCGGGCATTTTTTGTAGAAATAACGTTGTTAGCACCTTATCAGTTATTCCATCAGTAGCCAGGTTTCTCATTTTTTGTAAAAGTTGACTGGGTTTAAGATCTCCCAAATCAAGTCCTGTCAGCAGTCTCTGAAGACGCTTATTTTCGCTTTCTTTAAAAGTATTCAGCAAACGTGCTTTAGCAGCGGTATATTTTGTTCTATTATCATCACTTATAATGTCCCACAAACTTTCAACAAACTTCGGTTCTAATTGCGAAACTAAGTAGTTGAATTTTGTATCCTCGGCTGTTATTCCACAAATTGAAAACTGTGCTTCAACTTGAAAGAACCATATTTCTGGTTTTTCTGCCCAAAAAGGAGGTATTTTGACACTTACCCGCGCTACTTCATCTTTTTTCGCCGATTCATTAGATTCAGTCATTTTGTAAATAATTCACTGTTTGCAAACAATTCACGGGTCACCAAGTATGGGGCGGTATTGTAAAGGTTGCGTAGTGTTATTGAAATCCAGACGGCAAAATAAAAGACGATAATCAATTTTCACAATTACGACATGTTTATTCTACTTCGAACGCTTACTACGTTCTATTTTTATTCTAGCGGGAAAATTCCCTTTTTTAACAGTGAAAGTAGAAGTCGTTCAATCTGTATTCCATTTTACATCAATAGGTGTCGCTACAAGTTTGAGAAGAACTGGAAAAATATCAAAAACAAAACAGCAATGAGACAGGGAAAAAAATTATCATATATAATTCAACCTATGTCATTTTTATTGAATAAATGAACTAATTTGAACTTCAGTTGTATTTATTTAATTTATATATATATATATATATATATATATATATATATATATACTACAATTCATAAATATATAATTCAATTGTACACTATATAATATATATATATATATAAATAATTGCATTTATTTAATTCATATATAGATTTAGCGATAGTGAAACATTGTCAGGTCCACTACTCCTGTAATATAACAAAGCTCAATTAATCAAACACTCTGAGAATATTCACATAAAATTTGCTTTAAAATGAATAATTCAGTTTGTCAATTTAACGTTTACATATCAATGCTCTTAAATTATACACTCATGTCCATAAATTAAGGATAATTCAGAATCACACAGAAATTGAATTCTAAAATAAAAATTTCACCTGTAGAATTATCACACACATCTTGAAGAAGAATATGTAAATTACAGGAAACCACCAGATGGCGCGGATAGTACGTCACAATGACGAGAGTGTAAGAGAGTGGTATATAAGGAATGGTGGCAAAGAAGTAAAATTGTTCACAAGTGCCTGCTCGTAGGCCTGTCAGATGTGTTCCACTTACCGCAACTCACTGTCGCCTGCGATTAACCTAGAGTAGAGAGCATGCATTGTGGACACCGCAACAGTGGTCTTGTGTGATGTTTTCCGACGAGTCCAGGTTTAGTTTGCAGTCGGATTCTCGCCGGACTTTCATATGGAGAGCGCCAGGTACCCGTTACCACCAAGAGAACACCATTGAACGAAACGTTACGGTGGTGCAGGATGGCTCGTTTGGGGAGGAATTATTCTTGGTTCCAGAACTGACCTGCATGTTCAGAGTGTAACGATGACAGGCCACATCTATCGGGATGTCATTCTGGAACAACATGTACGTTTGTTTCGGGGCGCCATGGGTGCTGAATTTCTGTTTATGGATGACAACGCCCGTCCTCACCGTGCAAACATTGTAGACGAATGCCTTCAATTGGAGGATATCACCCGTATGGATTGGCCAGCATACTCACCGGACTTGAATCCAATAGAGCATGTATGGGATATGCTTGACCGACGAATTGCAGCCCGTCAACCCCCTTCCACCTGTCAACCGGAACTTCGGAGGGCATTGCTTGATGAGTGGTGTAATATTCCCCAAGATCAGATTTAGGTACTAAAACCACTGTAGCGTCACCTTGTGTGATGGGGTCAGGGGCACGCCTGCGGCGTCCAAGTCCAAGATCAGATTGATAACCTCCATGGGCCAAACCATCAAAAATATTAAAAAATACAGAACAAAGAAATAGTGATCTTCAAATATACACAGACGGATCAAAAATGGATAATAGAGTAGGCTCAGCTTTTGTAGCAATGGACAACGACATAGAAATCCACACATGGCAAGAAAGACTCCAAGGCAATAACTCAGTCTTCCAAGCAGAACTAAATGCATTATTGAACTCATTAACATGGATAAAAAACACAAAATATAAAAGAATCAACATCTTTACGGACAGCCTATCATCCATAATAGCCATCAACAGATTTTTCAATACAAATAGCCAGGTTCAAGATCTCAGAAACATACTAAACACAATCAACAACAAATCAATAAGCCTACTATGGATTAAAGCACACGCAGGCAACAAAGGTAATGAACGCGCCGACTCTCTAGCCAAAGAAGCAACAATGAAAAATACACATCAATCCCAAAGAAAAAAAAAAACCAACAAGCCTACTAAAACGAGAACTAAAAACCAACAGCCTCAAGATATGGCAAGAAGAATGGGACAATGGGATCACAGGAAGAAGAACTCATCACTTTCTCCCAACAGTGTCCACAAAAATGTCAACAAACACAAATATAAATTACTTTGTTACGGGTCATGGTCCCTTTCCAGCATACCTATACAGGTTTAACATTAAAGATACGGACAATTGCATTTGTGGCGAAATAGGCACACCGGATCATTATCTATTCTCTTGCTCTCTAACAGACTCAAATCATGCACTCCAACCAAACCCAGAAACATATGAAGCCTGGGCAAAAAAAGCAGCAATCTCCAAAAAAATAAAACAAGGTTATGGACTTTGTAACGCAAAATATAGACTATATCACACAATAAAAGCCATAAACATGTCAATAATATTGTGATGTAACCATATCCCTTAACAGTTTATGTTTATCTATTTACTATTCATAGTTCATATCAGTAAAAACCTTGTGTCAACAATTCTACTGTACATATGTATATAACTGTTATTCTTTTCTCAAGTTGTCTAAATTCATTTTTAATTTTCCTTTTATTATATATTAGATTTTTTTAAAGTAGTTTTAGTAGAGCGGTTGCTGGCGGAAAGCATGGAATACATGCTATTCACCATAAATCACTCAAAAAGGCCTAAAGCAAGAGTTCCTAGAACTCCTCACGATTGAGAGCCGTTCTGGCGTGTTGATAATGCACCAGACAACTCTCAAAGCGGAACGGACCCAGTGTTTATCACTGATTAACAACAGTGAACTCAGCCAAAGGGCTGCTTGCGTTACCCAGAGTGGTTATTCAATCCTCCTTTCCGTAGTTGTGCAACCAACACTGAAATCCCGTTAATTCGGGAAGGCCAGTGGCACTCCTGCGGCGTCCAAGATCAGATTGATAATTTGATACTCAGCATGCCTAGGCGTTGTAAGGCCTGTATTGCATCGTCCAGGAGACATACTCCATATTAACCATCATACTAACCATGTTATACTGTTTTTTGTAAATAGGTTCCTTTTTGAAATTTGCTCCAGGGAGTAAAAATCGCAATTTTTATTAATTATGTCAAACGTATAGCATCTTTTTTGCTCTATACCTTTTGTTTAATAAATAGAAATTTGAGTGATAAAAGTGAAATTTGTTTTGCTTCTGTCTCTTTCTTTGCCTGAACTTCATTATCCTTAATTTATGGACATGAGTGTATATAAAAATTCATTCTAGAAATAAACTGGTAATTTTGAGAATTTCTGTAAATAATTCTGATTATTCTCTGTTAGATAATACTATTGAATAGAAGGTAAACAAAATATATTGATGTATATTTCAATTTTAATAGACCATTAAGTGATCATAAATTTTAATACCTTTAATTAAATCACCTAAATTTTATTATGAGATTTTTATTTTTGGGATCCGAAATTTACCGCTGCTAATTATAGGAAGGAACTTATGGTAATCATTTTCATAGTACCAATAATAATATTAAAATTCTTTAGCATATTTAAAAGCAATTTGTTTAAAGAATTTCTAAAACTGATTTATGTCTGAAGCCAAAAGTGAAGTGTGATGTTTTATTGTTAATCGTTTTTCTTCGTAATTTTGATGAATATCCTGAAATTTACGGAAAATTAATAAGACTATTGCATGATATGTCATAGTTATAATAGATATTAATACAACAAATTCTTTTCAGGCTATCATTGAAGATGAAGTCACTAAAAGGTTTGCTGCTGAAGGTAAGTACTGCTTATTACATATATTATGCAAAGGGTTTAAGAAGATTGTTAATTAAAAATTATTACATTACTTTAAAGAATTAATTAGAGTAGTGGTATTTTTCAATCTGTGATAATTTTGGTCATTTGACACTTTTTATAAAGATATATATATATATATTTGCATATGTGTGTGTGTATGGAATGTGTATGGATGTACCTATAAAAAAATTTTAAAGAAATGTTAAATGAATATAAAAATTCCTTGTACAGTCAAAATTATCCTCAGTATTTACTGTTAATGTTCTAAAGCTAAAGCTATAATGGTAAAAAGGAATATTTTAATAATATATGAAACAACTAGTCGTGTAATGATTAGAATGCTATTTTATAAAAAAAATGCCTCTTGTGTGAAAAAAAAACCAAACAAACATGTAAGTAAGTGCATTATTTTGATCTTCATTTCTACTTTTTTTAAATTTAAATTATAATTTATATTTCTATTTTTCTTTGCCATAATTTAAAATTCTAGAAATATTAAAATTCAAAATATTGCTACTGCTTATGCATTGAAATTAAATGTCTATTTTTTAATTTCTTTTTTATATATGCACTCATTAATTAGGCTTGTTTATATTGATTAAACTGAATACAAAATTTGTAATTTTTTTTCAGAAACATAAATTTATATAAATTATTTTTAACTATTGAAGTCGAAGTTACATCTGTGATACTAGAAAACTGAATTAGCATTTTTTAAAAAAATCAACTGTCAAGTTTTATGTAAATTCTCTTAATAGAAATAAAAAAATTTTCTTTTTTAAAGCATAGTAATATTTATTAAATTACATTTTAAACTTGGTTCATTTTAATATATTATAAAGTTTTCCTTTTTTATAGAATTGCCATCGTGGAATTTACTGACGAGAACCAATAAAAATTATGCCTTTATTAGGTATGTTTTTTTTTTTTTTTTTATAGGGAATAATATTTTTACACCATTTACACCACCATTATTTTTATACCAATAATATAATACACCATTTAAATTATGCTGATTACTATGATAAATATTATGTCAGATGGGACAGATATCTTATCTGTAAAAAATAATATAAAAGAAGAATATTTAATACTATTAAAGAAGAAAGAGATATATTTAGAAATGGTATTTTTGCTTCATTCTGTATAATAATCATAAATGATGAATTTTCCTTTTTGATGAACGTTACTTGTACTTTTTATTTTATTAACGATTTTGGAAACTTATAAGGAATCGAAATATAAAAAAAAAACCTATTGGTGTAGTAGCTTAGTTTATAGTTGATTCAAATGAAATTTAAATGAGATTGTTTAAAATAAAAACAGTTATAACTCTTTAATAAACAATTTGTTTTTCTTATGTTAATCTATAAAGTAGACCTTGCCATTGCATATGTTTTCTTTGTATAATAATTTCCATTTTCGTCTTTTTTATCAAAAAATAGTGCTCATGAACGAAAAAAAGAATCTTGTATTGTCTTTTCCTTTTTTAAAATTTATTCCAAACGTTGTGAAAGTGTTATTGTAGAGCCATCTTTGTATAGATTTATAGTTTTTTAATATGATTCTGTAAAAATTATTTATTTTATTATGATTGCATGCCAAAATGCATTCCACTTACCTTTTTGTTACAGTGTTAGACTTTCTATTTTATGGGGTGTTGGATGGATTTTACGCTATTGTTTTTTACTTCCTGCTAGGTAAGTTGATATAAAAGTAATTTCATTTTTAAAAAAATAGGTTTTGCATTATATAGCGGCATTTAAAACTCAACTTTTTAAATGAGTTAATGAGCTATTATAGTTATTTATACTTTTAATTATTTTTATTTTAAAATAAATTATTTGAGGAATATAGAGATAGATAGAAATAAAATTAAATGGGTATATGCATAACATAACTGATTTGTGGATTCATGTGAATGCTTAATAATTTATGTAAAAATTTTTTTGCATTGATGGGATTTTATTGTAAAATGTTTAGCATTTTGAATACAATTAAAAATTATTCTGTTTTTATTTACAAAATTTATTAAAATTATTTATTTTAAAATACATATTAGCATTCCATGGATGCCAATACTGCCTATTTATATGCAAAATTTTTAATTTTTTAATAGTTTCACAATCAGAAGACAAATTCTGATTTAAAGGTATAGCAATAAAAATTACTAGAAATTTTTCTGAATTCTACCAAAAATCTATGTATTAAAGATTCTTGAAGATGTTTTAACATTTATCTGTATTATTATTATGTTAATAAATTTTTAATTATAAATTATTAAATTTTTATTGGCTTTATGTTATACTTAATAAATACAATTATTAAATACTAAATTTTGTGAATTTAATTTCCTCCCATCTACTTTTATTTCTTTTTTAAGATAAAGTAATCACTTACAATGTTGTTAAACATTGGATATTTATAAGGTTTGAAAATTGGCTCATATATTCAGTTTAGAAATCCTAATTTTTCAATTCTTAGATATATTTCGAAAATTTATAATATTAATATGAAAATTATATATTATTTTTGTTTTATATAATATTTATATGATATACAGATTATTTTTTCATTTATATGTTTTGTTTTATTTTTGATTGATACTGTAATGTCACTTGTCAAGAAATGACGAAAGACTACTTTATCAAAGTTCGAATTTGCTTTCAATTTTTAACAGTAGTAATTTTGAATCAAAAAAGGGATTAGTTAAATATAAGATTTAGTTAAATCAACAAAATCACAAATGGAGAGCTACTATTATCTGTCATTCATTTACTTATATTAGTGTTAACATTCAAAACAAAAATCTAAAAGTCTACAATCTATGTATGTGATCTTTTATTTATTTCTTTTTCCAAATAAGAGCATGGGAAATATTCAAATTTATGTATTAAGAGGTTACTGTAATAGCATAATAATTTTATGAAGATTTATTTAAAAGGAAATTTGTGTGGCATTACTGCAATATAGATTTTATAAGTTTTTCTAGACATTGATTAAATAGGCATTAGTACTATACAAGGAGCTAGAATATATTATTGTAATTCAATAGTTATTTTCTCAATAACTAATCAAGAAGATATGTTACCAATTATAAAGAATGTTATAAGTGAAATAAAAAATGTACTTGAGAAGCAGAAATATATTTTTAAAAACATTACAAAATAAAAATTTTATGTGGTTTCTTCATCCTATAAATTACAGGCAAATAAGATCAGCTCTTTTCTTATTATGCAAAATACAAACAAATTCCATTGTTTTATATCCAAAATGAATCAAGTTCTGAAATGTAGAATTTTAAGAGCTTAGCCACCTTTATGCATTTGAAAATGTATTAACGTAAGAAAGCCTTGATTTAATTCCAATAAAAAAAGTAGGTGTTGCCATTTTAAATTTTCGAAATCTTCTCACTAACTGTAATTGTTAAAGTTTAACTGTTGCTTTTCTTGTGATTCTTGAGGCATACCTCAAAATACCTTAAACTAAAATTTTGTTTAGTTTCTGTTAACGATATGATAGCTAGAGGCCCATATATCAAGGAAATTCTTCTTTATAATTGCCCTGTATTTTAAAATATATGGCAAGGTTTTCCTGAATACAATAAAAATGAAATTATCTATGATATTAATACATCTGTTACAAATTTATGAAAATTAAATTAAGTGTGATACAGACAACATCTACAAAATTACAAACTAAGTATATTCATCCATAAAACTAATGAATTACTGTGGCCATAATTTTTTATGTGTTTATAATGTAGAATTTAAAGTGAAATCATTTGTATTGTTTTACTTACTTTCAACTTTTTGTATAAAAAAAATGGATACGTATTAGGAAAAAGCTTAAAAACTGAATTAAAATTGTTCTATAATGATAATGAAATGAGTTATTTTTTGTTATAGATGAAGTTTCTCATATGAAAACTATATCTTAATTTTAAGAATCATGTTTCTGTATCTTTTACCCATTTTTAAAATTTTATTTGTTAAATCGGAATGATATTGATATTTCAGTTGAGTTCCAATTATTGGAGTAATCAGAATTATTGCTAACTCAGATTACAGAAAACTGTGTTTATGCGAACTTTCTCAATTCAAAATAAATACATCTGAAAATTTATTGAAATCCAAGATAAAATCAGTTTCAACGAAAAAAATAACTAGTTCTCGGAATATTTAAATGAAATGTATTTAAAATAATATCACACTTATTTGATTTAATTCCATGAGTAAAAAGTGTTTGGATTTTAGCTTACATTTAAATTATTCTGGAAGTTTTGTATTACTAGCTTGTCAAATATAGAATGTCTGCTGATAAAACATATGGCTTCTATTTCTCATAGCAAAAGGTTCATTTCAATGTTGCTTTGTCTTCTGTGTGCAAAATAATATTTTCCTTTTTTTCCTTCCATTTTATCAGTTTTCTTTTTATGCAATAAATACATTTTTTTCCCACTAGATTATTTATAACCTTTGTTGGAGTAGGCTTGCTTGTTCTGTGCACCACTGTTATTGGTATGCTACCAGAAGGAAGGTGAGCTTTTGTTTTCATGAAAAAATTTACTTTAATATCTTAAATTTCATATATTTTGTTATTTATATGTTTCATTTCATTAAGATGAAAATTATTTATAAAAAAATGTTATTCCCTTTCTGGGCTAGTTAAATGTTTATCTGATTCAAGGTGTACCTTAAAATTCATTTGCAATTTATATTAATTATAAAAAAAGCCTTCAGTATATTCATATAGTTCAAGAAATGGGTTAGAAATATTTATTTCATTATTTTGATGACAATTTTTTGTAAGATATCTTACTTATTCCTGAACATATAAGTATTAAACTAAAATTTATCTTTATCTAGTAGATGGAAATCATAATTAAATAATTTATTAGATGACCTAATTTTTTCAGAAGAATTGTAAGAGGGAAATATTTCATTGTTCCAACAATAAATCATTTTGTTCTTCCACCAGTAGGGAGATAATTTGTTTCCATAAAAATTGTTCATAATTTTTTTTTTATTTCAACGTATTTCTTAAAATAAGTAAGTAGTTAAAATTTGAATACTCTTATATCTGTGCACAGTTAAATTATTCTTTAATTATCAGCACAGTATTGCTAAAATATCCCTTGTGTTAATAAATTATGATTATTTAGCACTTAATTCTTTTAGAAGGCAAAATAATCTTCAAAATGTTTTTGTAGCTATATATGACAAATAATTTGCCTTTAAAATTTTTTTTTTCATTTTAAATTTATTGCCTGATTTATATTTAATTGATAAATAATTTATAATAGCTGAATATTTATACATTTTTTAACAATCTCTAATAATTAAATATTGGCATGCCTTATATGACAAAACTCTCCGATGCATACTACTGTGCCCAAAAAGTAAGACCGATTATTATTATTATTATTATTATTATTATTATTTTTTTTTTTTGACACAGTAGTAGTTGCTAAAAACTTTGCATTCCATAAATGAAATTAGATATAAATTCTCATGAAATCTGTCCGTAATAAACAATATCTAACGTCTCTGAGATACAAAATATATAATCACAAGAAAAATTATCCGCAAAATGGAGCACGAATAAAAGAAATTCAGGACTTCGAAGAAGTTGAAACGAATTTAACTAAATATTTAGGTATGAATGATATCAGTTCAGTTTTTACTTAAACCAGTATATATATATATATATATACTGGTTTCCAAAAGTTATGTAACATGTTGAAAAAGCACGATAAATCGGCTAAAATTAATTCAAAATTCTTAAAATTTGGATTATCACAAATAAGGACAATCTGCATTGAGTGACAATATCCAAAAGAGTGACGCCGCCATCGCTTTACATAAATGCTATACAGCTTAAAATCAGTAATTTAGAAGGGAACAAGTATTTAATGAGCAGCGGTATTTTAACCGTACGGAAAATAGAAAAAATTAACTATATGAAAACAATTTTGAAAAAGAAAAAAAAAGTTTTTTAAAGTATTTTAGTATGATATCCTGAATTTCCGTTCCCTGAAAATCAAGAAAATAATTCAAAAGTATAAATTGATGCACTTTATATTAACTAAATTATAAATAAATAAGTTGAAATAAAATATACGCTAATTAAACCTTAAAAGTATATTTATTCTAAGCATACAAAAAAGAAAAATTAAATTATTTTCCATTAAAGTTATTTTAATGTATTAATTACTCTGTTTTTGCTTATTCTAGGTTCAAGAAATGGTGGTATTGGCATGTGAGCTTAATGTGCTTCAGAATTTTAGCTAGATCATTTTCTGCCATAGTTACTTACCATAATAAGTAAGTATAAATGATTTTAAAAAAGATTTTTAAAAATTGTATTAATTATGGACTAATGAAAAAATTGCTACTTTTAAGGAAATTAAAGTCATTTTTGTCTATTTTGCCTATTCAAAAACTTCCATCAATATTGATAAAAATAGATCGACTTTTGTAAAAAGTAGAATATTTTATGCGATTCTTTTTTTAATATTTAAGAAAGTAACATTGAATCTTATTTAATAATGTGCTCAAATATAAGTATATTGACTCTATTATATTTTTACTTTGTTATAAAAGAAAACTGTTAGTCTGTGGGGCATTTATTTGATGGATAGAGTTTAATGGATATGTTTAGTATTTGTATACATTAACTTTTTATTTAAATTTTCATGAAGTTATTTGCACTTACAATGCTTACATTTTAATTTAAAAATACTGTATCACATTATACATATAAAATTTTAAAAAAATATTGCTATAATAAATTATTTCGAATTTTCACATCGAATGCAGGTAGTCATTTTGATTAAATTATAGTGGTGTAGGTTTGTCCCTTACATCCTCCCTAACTTTCTCCTCGATACTGATCAGCATCAAAAACTACTGAAAATTATCCGAGATATTACTAAAAAAATCTCATTTGAGGTTGGCATCTCTGTGTAATCGATTCTTTCTGTGGTAAAGGAGAACTGTATATACACTGTCATCCACAGTATATCTTGTACAAAAAGATAAAGAATTTTTTGGAAAATGTAAATTCAGTGGTTACTTTGATACCACCATAATGGTGTCACAAGATATGATATTGCTATACAATAATTCACTGTTATTACAACTAAGGAAACTGCACCATTTTCATTGTAATGTGTTGGATCATGCATCTTACAGCCTGAATCTCCAGGTATGCTCTATGAAATCTGTGCTTTCTCTTTTGTTGTAGTGTCAGTTGTCTCATAACATATATGCACACGAATGTTTAGGTATGACCAGACCCAAATCTATTATTTATTGGAATAAGAGTTAACTTTTTATTTAAACCTTTTAACCTAGTGTTACACAATTTTGGTGCGGGAGAAAAGTTTTTCAATAAAAAAGTTATTTTATAAAATTAGTTTATTTATCATTTTAGAGAGAATAAAGCTAAAGGTGGTGGAATTTGTGTTGCTAACCATACTTCACCTATTGATGTTGTCATTCTTGCTTGTGATAACTGCTATGGATTGGTTTGTTTGCACATTTTTCAGTTATTTCTCTTTTATTTAAACGTAGTTTTTATGGAAAATTTTTTTATTTGACATAAAAAGTCTGCATACAAGAAAGTAGATAATTGTATTTATGCTATAAAAATCAGTAGCAAAGGGTTTTATAAAAACCAAACAGTTTTTAATTATTATTTTCCCCCTAAAGAAGAATAGACAAAATGACTCTTATTATGTGACAAAATTAGTTAAATCTATGCCTAAGAGGTGAATGAAGTTTTGAAAAGGATATTATAATCTCTGTTGCTAGTATGCTGAAATTAAATTCTCTCAAGATTTCATTTGACTAACACATTTTTTTTTTTTTTTTTTTTTTTTTTTACTTGTGATTTTTTTTTTTTCCCTCCAATATTTCTGATTTTTCTACATGTGCTAAAAATAATTTATGAAGCATTTTAATAATTTTAGTTACATAAGTATCATGACTTGTATTCAGACTTTTTAGGACACATGAAAATTTATACTTTTACACACATGAATATGCAGTACACATGAAAATTTACATATTTTTTTTATCAAAATTCTGTTGAAATTTGTGAGATTTTCGTCATTTGATTCTTTGTATCATTACTTATATGCCGTACAAATTTATTTGAATAATTTGTATTCACATATTTTTTTAAACATGCTTTTAATGAAAAGCATGAAGCTTAAAAATTGTAAGCCTCATTTTTTTAATTAAAGCTGAGGTATTTAATTTAAGAATTGTTAATAAATTTTACACTAAAAAGAGTAACAAGTTATTTAGTGTTGCCGTCAAATAGAGTAGAGCAATAAAACTACATTCTATAAATTTCTGATTTTGATAAAATGATCAAAGGATATGATCATAAAATTATATAAAATGTAAATCAACTTATGAGAAAAGAATGCTAAATTTGTTTACTTGTTAAAGAAGATAAAAAAAAACATATTTATCTGAATATTTGTGAAAGTATAATTATTCTATTATCAAATTCGTATTACAAGGTATAGTATCATGAAGACCAATCAAAAATGTTTTAGGCATATTTTTTTATTGTTTAATTGGAAACCTTAATGAGTAGGCTATCAGGTTTCCAATTGGTTGGCATTTTATTACTTAAATCACGACTTAGTATTATTAATTAAACTTTCTATTTACACTTCTTAATTTATAATTAATATTGTTTCATTAAATTAATTTTTATTTAAATTAGAATATTTTATTGATATGCTTGAGTTTTTTTTTATTCTTTATTTGTTACTTGAACTTCTTACTCATTTTTATTCTAAATGAGTCACAAAATTTTAAATTTTGACAATTTAACATAAGGATTTTTTTTTTACTTTTGAACATTTATATTTTTTATGTATGGTCAAGTTTTGCTTTTTATTAAGTATGCATTTGTGGATTAATTTTATTTTAATATCTAATGCTTATATGAAAAGGTTATTCATTTCAATCAATATTGTAGCTATTTATTTTATTATTGAGTAATATTTTTTTACATTTTTGAAAAATATTTCAGGTTGGTCAAAAACATGGTGGATTTTTAGGATTGCTTCAAAGAGCACTTGCTCGTGCAACTTCCCATATATGGTTTGAAAGATTTGAAATGAAAGATAGAGCTTTGGTCCTACAACGGTAAATTTATTTCTTACAATGCAATAAGCTTTATTTATTAATAGTATTATGCTACATATTCCAAATATTTCAAAATATTGCTCTGTTGAGTCATGTCAAATTATATGTGCAAGATTTTGGAGAAAAAACCACAGCAATCTGTAAACTTTATTTTCTCTTTTGATACTTGATAGTAGTTGGATAAGCTCATGAAATAATGAGTGGCTTAGAAAGTTTCAGTTTGAAAGTGTTGGCAAACCGTTATTACTCAGTCAAAATTCTTAAGTAACCACACTCAATTAACTGATATTCAAAATTAAAAGAATTTGCATGTTTTACAAATTTTCTTGAAAAGGACTGAATGAAAGGTAAAATTAATGCTTCCAAATAAAGATGCAAATCTCATGTGTCTAATATCTCTCGTTTTTAATACTTAAGCAAATACTTGGGTATGCATTAATTGTAAAGGAACCGGACAATTTCCCTTCTTTGTTCTCTCGCATACCTTACTAAATTTTATGGGTGGGTTTTTTTCAACATTCAGTGAAATTCATAAATTAAACAGTTAAATCAGTAACTAACAATTTTTTTATATAATGGAATGAGTTGGCAAATCATGGGGAGACTGGAAGCAGGACAGCATAGTATCAAGTGCAGTAGACTAGAGACTGAAATGTAACAACCAGCGTCATGTCCAACTTATGGAAAAAGTTTAAAGATGCTGAATCTGTAGATAAAGCCTGGGAAGATTGTTCAAAAATCATGACAGCCAATAAAAATAGATATTACTTCATTACAAATAGATGTTACAGAAATGCAACAAGAGTCTCGTCTCTCTTGTAACCTCAGTTCATCTGTAGGAACTAGAGTTTCAAATTTGCTGTATCCAGATGTCTACATGACAGATATCGGTTTACATCCCTCTCTCTATTGCATACTGGCTTAAATTTTAAAAGCAAACATTCGATCAGAAGTAAACTCATTCTTTATACTTCCTTCCTCAGGCCCATCAATACTTACGCTGCTCTGTTTTTTAAATAATCTCTTTTGTATGTTTAACCCTTTTGGAAGAAATTATATTTTACTAATAATTATGTAACAGGAGGTACGAGGAACCTTTTTCCTCAGGCATTCCACAAATAAACAACCTTTGCCTTTGTTGGATAGGTGCATAGACCTTTATATCATGGTCAGAAGTTGTGTGACTTCTATGAAATATAAGGATGAGATCTTGGAGTTATATGTTTGCCTATTCAGGGGTGTAATTGGCCCTGATTTCTTTATAATGGATAACAACATGCATTCACATAGGGCTCATCTGGTCAACAAATTTCTGGCAAATGCAGATATTTGTCAGATGGATAGGCCAGCCTGATTTGTGGTCCAGTTGTAATATACTCAGCTAAGGTGCAGAGAATGCTAAAGTTCAAATCTGATGGCGGCATCCATTGCAGTCACTACTTTCAAAAGTGAAGAGACGCAATGAAGATTGAAATAGTGTATATAAAGCGTTCTTTTAGCTATAGTTAGGCTGCCTGGTGAGAGTTTTCTGGTGTTTGTCCTATATGATATGCAAATTGTTATATGTGATATGCAAAAATTTTATCTCAAGTTTTTGCCTCATCGTCGTTGGTAGGGTGTTCATAAATGGATAAGCCAGCTATATTTACAGACCGGAATATTATGCAATTCACCAATTTCCACTTTTTAAAATCGTTTAGAGCCTGAAAATTTTGCTGGAGAAATGGTATTGACTATCACAGGAACCTATAAACTGTCATATTAGTATGAATTCACTTTGTGAGAGCTGTTATTAATAAAAAGGGTCTATATTACCATTTACCCATTTTTTTCTCCAGTATTGTTTTAGACATTCTGGTACTGATAAATTTTGTGCACAATCATGTATTGTTTACTATAAGTGTTGTATGATTAATTTTTGTGTATTATATCAACCTATGTACATATAATTCCATTAAAATATGACCTGTAGTTCTAGAAATTGTTGTCCAAAGAAAAAAACTCTTATAATATTTAACGCCTATGTAGAAAAATCCAAAAGGTTGTCAAGTTAGAGGCTTTTTATATTTGTTTCATATAAAAGTGTTTAGGAACCAAAGATGTTATTCATTAAATTAATCTAATTAATAATTCTGACAGTACCTAAAAAAATTACATTCATTGCCACCGTCAGGATTCGAACCTGAAGCCTGTGGTACCAATAGCCAGAGCGCTAGCCGATTAGCTATCAGGCCGCCATGATGTTTAAAAAAGATTTTATAATAAAATAATGTGTTTTTGTGGTTTATGATTTTGAACTTATTTATTTTTCCAACTAAGAAAATCTAATCTATCTATCTACATATATTCAATGAAGAAAAATCATAATTTTTCAGAAGAAATTAAAATTAATTTGCTTGGCTGTATTAATACCATAATAGGAGTTTCTTGAATTTATGTCCTTAATATTTTGTTTTTGCATTGAAATTATTAATTTTTTTTATTTAAAAGATTAGATTTTATCGAAATTCATTTTAATTTTTACACTTCTGAAAACACTTTATGTATTTCTTTAGTTTGTCAGTATAAAAAAACTAATGAAATAAATTACTTTTTATAGATTAAAAGAACATTGTGAAGATTCTTCAAAATTGCCAATCTTAATATTTCCTGAAGGTAAAATATTTTTGATAATTTTATTTAATTTATTTTAAATTAATATAGCTATAATCTGGAAGTGACTGTATTTTTTAAAACAAAACACACTTTCTTTTTATTATAGATTATTTGAACTCAAATTTTCATGTATATTTAGTACTTGTTCATTATAACTGATCCCAGCTGCTTGACAATCTTCTTTGGAGATGCAATGAATTGCCTTTAATAGAGAGGAACATCAATCTCAATTCCTCATATCAACATTAAATAAATCTAAAAGCACTTTTCATCTCCAGCACCCGGTTTTTCTAAAATAAAGATACATTGTATGTCCATTTTTTAATTTATGTTAAGGTCGAAGGATGTTTTTTACTGAAAAAATCATTTGCACCATTCTCTGTCACAAATTTTCGCAATGCTTGGCAAACATTCAAGTTTATCGATTCGTTATAGCAATTTTTCATAAAATATTTTTTAATGACAAAGAGTAAAATATAATGCTAAAAAATATCTATAAATTTCATGCAAATGTATAAAAAAGTATCTGTTCAGTAGAAATGTTACATGATTGACTATGTAATTTGCTTCTATTTAAGGTTCATTGTACAATCACGTTTAGAAAAATAAGCTCTAACATAAATAATTAAAAGCTATTGGAAATTGCTGTCAAATAAAAGATAGTTTATTTGCAATATAGTTCTTTTATAGACAATGAAAAGCTTGGGTATTTGACATTATGTGTATCCTTTTGTTAATTACAAATAAAAACATTAATTTTGTTTTTTATATAATTCTTTTTAAACCTTTTTTGTTAATATCTAAATTCCTGAAAATATGGTTATCTATAGAGTATATAATCATTTAAACAAAAACAGTTAAATATTCACAGAAAAAAATTCACATCTTTGCATGTTGCTTCAAAATATTAACAGAAATTGACTCTTATTTCTATAAAAATGTCTCCCATTACATAGCGAAATTGCTGCATTTTTTACAGAAATTTTTGTAAATGCAATGCTTTTAGTCTCAAAAATTCTAAAAAGAAAGGAAGGTGTTGTTTTCAATATTATTTCATACTCTCTTCTATTAGTTTTGCTAATAAATGTAAAATCGTAATGTTCCTTGCAATATGTGTTTTATTAATTATGTAAATTATTACATTAAAATTCTTTTTTGGTTTAGTAGGCTTTAGAAGATTGCATTTATATAAAATTCATATTTTGCTTTTCAAAACATTCATGTCCATGCAACTAACAATCATACTTATTATTTAAATTGTGTAATTTGAATTTCTTATTAAATAAATCAAAATATTATGGCAGTTTGTTAGATGTTTAATTCATGAATAATCAAATATTTTTGTTGATTCTAAATGGCCATTTTCTACAAAAATATATTATTTCTTTGATTCAGATTACTGCAATTGGTTATTGATTTTTTTGAATAAAGGGTTTTTGACTCACTATACACTTTGAAGATATCATTATTGGTACTTTTAATAATTTTTTATTATAATTTTATTTTGCACTCAATAACTAATAAATTTTGAAATTTAATCCCGTGATCCACACTCAATCAGATCAAGCCTATTAGACGAATGTATTCAGTTTGCTAATAATCAATTTTTGGAAGTCCAGGAACTGTTTCATTAAATTCTTAGTCTTAAAATGTATGAAAAAGTGCATGGAGGAAGGAAACGTAAGAAAACTCTCCTTACACTTCTCATAATAGTCTAAATTTAATGTTGAATTATTTAGGATTTTCAAACCATAAAAGCAATCCAGGAGGGTTAGGAAAGTTTAGAGAATAATTAATATGGATGATCTAAGATTTAAATTTTTAAATTTAAAATATAGTAATATCTGTAATGGAGATATTTTTTCTAAGTCAACTCAGCAATCTCATCACTAACATTATCAACATGCAAAGAAATCCACCACAAGTAAATAAAACCAGAATTTAGCAATGTGAGCAAAATTATACCACATCTTGTTTTGTGTACAAATTGAGGCTAAGAATTTAGATACTAGCATAAATTTCTGATTTCAATTAAGATCCACATGTTTTTTTCTTTCTGAGGATATTATCTATTCTAGAACCATTTAGAGAATTAAATGTTGGAGTCAAAAGACGGAAAATCAATCAGTTTCTATTATAATTTTAATGTCACTATCATGAAGTATTGTAAATAGTATTTTCGTCAAGATATTTTTTATATTTTATGCTACTATGAATGAAATCAAATTTATAAATATTAATTTTGATTTATCTTTATAAGTAAAAAGTTTTAAAAGAAATTCAAGAGTGATTTTTCTTTTTAGGGACTTGTATTAACAATACATCTGTTATGATGTTTAAAAAAGGAAGTTTTGAAGTAGGAGGTACTATTTATCCTGCTGCCATCAAAGTAAATTAATAAAGAAAATATCTTCATGTTATATAAGATTTTAATAACAGTTGTTTTTTAATTAAAATCTTAAAAATTTTCTCTAATTGTAAAAGATGTATTTTCTTTTTATATTGAGATTTTCTGGAACACATATATTTAAAATCTGTATAATAAATTTAAAAGATTTGCATTAGATTTCAGAGTTATATTTGGTTAAATGTTTTATAAATCATAAAATATGAATTTTTAAAATTACTATTTTAACAGTTTTTATTTACGGTATCATTAAGTGTTTAAGTTTTTATTCTATTAATTTTGTATGATATATCTTCTTTTACTACAAATATAAAATTGTATTTGAAATCTGAAAATAAAATCTTTTCCTTAAATATTTTTTTTTAATAAATCTTTTCCTTAAATGAATCTAATTTGAATCTCTTCAATCGATTCAAAACGGTGTCCCCGGAGTGGTCTTTTGAGTTTAGGGAATAGCCAGAAAGTCGCACGGTGTGAATACGGTGTTTGTGGAACGGTATGGGTTTCATTTTGGGCGAAAAAGTCACAAAGAATCAATGCAGTGTGAGCTGGTGCATGCAGTGTTTTCGGTACCAATCGAGATTTGACGCGTTTGATGCCCAAAATGGAATTGACCTATCCTTTTGAAATTCCAACATCAGCAGCAAGGTCTCTAATTGTAAATCGACGGTTTGCAAGCACCAAATCTTTAATTTTTTGGACGTGAGCTTCGTCGGTTGAGGTCGACCAGAAGGCTCTTCGTCTTCAACGCGTTCTCTGCCTTCTTTGAACTGTTTTTACCACTTGTAAATATTTCTTTCCGATATAGAAATGCTCACCGAAGGCCTTCTGCAACATTCTATACGTTTCCGAAAACAAAATTTAATGCAAGTTCTTTGCTCAATTAATTCAGGCATTTCAAAAATCGCCGGAATCAGTTTTAGCGTCTCACAAAGCTAAGTGTAACTCAAACACTAATGAATATTTTGACGTCAGATTTCACACAGATGTCAAGGACAGTGCTAGCAATCTAATCATAAAAAAAATTGAATCCATAAGCCCGGGGAATTTTAAATTGGAAATTGTCCTTACTTTTTGGACACGGTAGTAATACTGATATTACATTTGCCATTATGCATGTAAAATATCTGGGATTTTTTAGCTGTACTTTTGTGCTTTCAAAATAGGTAAGATAAAACTCGTATAAACATTTTGGAGAATAATACTAGGAGAATAATTAAAGTTTCTTTGTAAATATGCTTTTTAATTTTACCTTATTGTCGGGCAACTCAGTAATGCAGATTTTTGTAAGGAAATAAAGTATTTTGTTTGTGGAATAAATATATTCAATCCTGTTTTGTCCATTCCTAAATTGAGCAAATTTAATTTGATGTCATCATTAAAATTTTTATCGTTCAGGAATTTTGTAAAGAACTGAATAAGAGGTAATCTGATAGTGCAAGCTTTGGATTATCTGGTGGATTGAGAAACGCATTCTTACCAAGCTCTAACAATTTATAGTCAGTGGCTAAAAATGCTTGCATCCTCGCATTGTTTTGGTGTAATACAATACTTTATCACTTTGCTAAAGCTGGTTGTTTTGCTGATCATTTTTCTTGAGTTTCATCGTTCAATTCGGGTAATTGTTGAATGTACACATCTGAAGTGATTCTTTGGTTCTGCAGTAAAATTTAAAGTATATAATTTCTTTATAACCTATCCAATGAATAGCATAAAATTCTGTTGATGAAAATCAATTTTGGATGTTGTTTGAGCTGGTTTTGACTTGATTACTCCTTAATATTTTTTATTAACATTATTGTAAACAACCCATTTTTCTTAACTAGTTATCACACATTTCAAAATGGATCATTATTATTATACTTTGTAAGAAAATTACACATATTAATGCGTTTTATTAAATGAGCTTCTTTCAATTTATGAAAAATTTAAAAAGGGAACTTTTTTAATATAAACTAGTTGTTTTGAATGCATGTATTGGAGATATTGAACTTCTGTGTAAACTAGTGTTATGATATTACTATACACATTGCTTATTGCTTTGATTTGGCCATCATCAACTTTGACTAAATATTTAAGATGTTTTGCATCTTGGAATGAAAAATCACAAATACAATGCTACATTTTTCCCTTGGAAGAATTAAAAATTGCAAAATATGATGAAAAATACTGAGTTTGCTTTCTATTCTTCAATAAATGTTAAATACGAACTATAGAATATATAAGTAAAATATTTTGCTACATATGCTTATTAAAAAAAACAACTATCAAATAACATAATTAGCTTTGACTTTTCTAATGCATTTAAGATTCTAAGATTTAACAATTGTCACCTATGAACGAAATCTACTATTACTTAGTTGCAACCAATAAAATAATCTTTCTTCATAAGTTTTTTTTTTTCATTTAATAAAACAAAAAAAATTAATTACATTTAGTTGTTTTTCTTAATATCTTGAAACATCTTGTATATTTAACAACTGAATTATGAGGATATTTGCATATTGTCAATTTCTTTATAGTTTAATAATGTATTATTTTTATTCAGTATGATCCTAGATTTGGAGATCCTTTTTGGAACAGTAGTAAACAAGGTTACATGCATTATTTACTCATGATGATGTCATCTTGGGCAATAGTATGTGATGTTTGGTATTTGCCTCCTATGCAAAGAGAGGTTATTGTCTTTTTAATATTTTTGCCTTTTTTAAATGCAGTGACATTTTAATTTATGTTTTAATTTAATTCTGAAATCTTTCTAGGAAGGAGAAAGTTCTATTGAATTTGCCAAAAGAGTCAAATCTGTGATATCCACACAAGGTGGCCTAGTTGATCTTGAATGGTAACAAATTTTGTTTGTAGTTTACATAATTTTTTGTTAACTGAATTCTTTACATTTTTAATTTTATGAAGTTTATCTAGATTTAATTGCAGTACTAGCTTGAAGTATCAAAAGTTTTCATTATTTGTCAATTTGTTATTTTCAGTTGTATAAACTATTAATTTTAAGTTTTAAATTTTGCAAATGAAAGAAAATAACCACTGACTTCTGTAGAAGTTGTTATAAAAAAATTACATTTCTTAAACATCCATTTCTGTAATTCACACTCACACAACTATATGTCTGGCAATTGTGTGTATCACATGATATTACTGCTAATGTTACTCACAGTGTGGTTCATATTGTAGATTAGGGTCAATTTCAATATCAAAATTCAGTTTCAAAAATTCCATGTTGACTATTTATTGCAACTCGTTCTAAAGAAGGAACATTTCTGTCTTCAACTTGTGTGAAATCAATTTGTTGTACAGAAATAAGAATATCTCCCGCTATGGTGTGAAAATGTTTTCATAAACCGATCCTGATATTGATATTAAAAAAAAAAAACCAGTTGTGTATGTCCGCTTTAACTAACTGCAGAAAACTTCCCGATTGCATTAGGCAAGGTAGTAAGTCACCTGACCCGGATCTATATCCTTCACATAGGAGTTCCGAATTCAGTTCAGAGATTGATTCTGATTGCATTCTAATCTGGAGAGAGCAAAGTATCAGGTACTTCTATTTATCAATAATTAAAAGATACAATTATAGACAATATGGAATTAATATTCCTGTTGGAATTTATCTGGGTGGTCAAATTGACTATTATGTGTTCCCTTGAACTTAAACGTGGTGAGAACTTTTGGGAATATATTGGAAGATTTGTGACTGCTCTTAGTCCTTCTATAAGGTCTTCAAATGAATTAAAACAAGAGTTGCTTCTTTTATGCTTTTAATTCAGGCATCTACTAACTTAGTTGTCAATAAAAAAAAGATAATGATACGAATGCATTACGGGTAGTGGAAGACCTATTCCTTATTAAAACACAGTTATTTATATATTTTTTTGCCAAAAGTCCAGGTTTTCCCCCTCAAAAATTATGGAAAGTAATGTAAATATTAATATGTAAATTATGCTCAATGTTAAAATAATGTAAAATCCAAAAAGATAACTACTTAATGCACACTTCTTTAAAATTTCATATTTTATTTTAACTTGTTAAACATAAACAACAGGTGTGTATCACATTATTAGACTAACAAACAGACTAGTGTATCACATTATTAGACCTTAAAAAGAGAGAAAAATAAAAGGAAGAAAATGCATGTGACATGTTAGATGGTATTGAAACAAATTTAGAATGAAGAAAATATGAAAAGAGCTTTTAAATATTGAAGTTACATAGATAGTCACTTTACCCATTACTCTGATTACCCTTTACTCATTAGCAAGTGTGTTTGCAGTAGTGTTGAATTCTTTCAATCTGGAATTATCCATCTGAAGTAGAATTGTTTTCGGCAACCAGTGAAGTCTGTAGATGTCCATAATAGCAATAGGATACTAAGCTAATTGTATAGAAGCAATTTTTTATTGCTTATCATATTTCCCTTTTTTTTTTTCATAGCACCCAGGCTTGCATTTCAAAATGATAACTGTCATCTGCACTGGCAATCATTTCTACTGATTGTTATTTTGTTTAGCAAGCTAGATTGTCATATTTCTTCCCAATAGAGTATGTTTTGGTTCTGATTAGCAGGCGCCTCCAACTGTCTCATGATTTGGCCAATCTTAATTAAACAATGAGAATTGTACAAGAAATTACACAGGAGAGTTTGGCAAGAATCCACATCTGGCTAATTTGGATAACAGTTTCCATAAGAATCAGAGGTGAACCAACACCTCATTGATTGTCTGGCAATATGGAGCTATACATTACTACAACCGGTTCACTGCAATCTGAATTATTTCTCAGGAATTGGAGTAGAATAAATTCTGAGTTAAAACTCTAATATACAAAAATAGATGAATGCTTAAGTTTCAAATGTATATATGGTTTTAGAATGTGTTTCGCCTGAGATGTTGAAAATATTAATAGAATGTATTGTGATAATATACTATATTGTTCCAAAAAAAACACCTCTTTTTGACATTTCTGAAAACTATTAGTTATGAATTGTTTGTCTTATAATTGTTGCATATTTCTAGGGATGGACAGTTAAAACGAGTACAAGTTAAAAAAGAATGGAAAGAACTGCAGCAGCAAGAATACAGCCGTAAAATCATGGGAGATTAGTTCTACTGATTTATGTCTATAAGACTCTGAAAACTAACAAATAGATGCCATAATATTGCTGTGATATAGCTGAATTTATAATTAATTCCTGTGCAACACTTGATAATCCTACATAAGCAAAAAAGTTCATTCGGTTGCAAGATGTACATAATCATAATTGGTGAATCAGATGTATAGATAATATATTGTTAATGGTATAAGATATATATGTTTATATAATTTAATTTTGTGAATCAATATTTTTCTATCGAGTTTTAATAAATACATTAAAAAAAATTTGTATATTTTTACGTTTTTGAGTGCAGGGGCCTGATGGCCGACTGGCTAGCGCTCGGTACCGCAGGTTTCGGGTTAGAGCATTGCAGGGGGTAGTGTTACTCGCGTCCGTAGCATATCTTCAAGCTACACATGTCCCCTGGGTAGTACTAAATGCGTAACGTCGATACAGTCCTTGCTTATGGCATAAAGATAACTGTCTAAGTATTTGCCAGCTGCATTAAAAAAAAAAAATGTTTTGAGTGCTAGGTACTTTAACTTGAGCTAACTTATCATTGTATATTTTTTATTTAATTAATTACTCTATACACTAAAAATAAAAGAAGGAAACTTTCTTAATTTATTAAAGAAGAGAAAAAATGGCCTTTTTTGCAATCTTGTTGTACATTATTTTGTTAAAAGTTAAGAAAAAGCTCATGAATAACTCCTGACAACAATATAGAATGAAAAGAAAATTTTCAAGAATATTCTCTATAAGTTAATTAATAAGAAAAAGTTTCTGTCTAATAATTGATTATTTGAGAAATTTTTTATGCAGTGCTTCCTAATCTTTTCACTCACTAGCATAAATAATTTCATGACTCTTTATGAAGAAACATTGTCTACATATTTATTTCTTCTATTTTATGCTAGAAATTCAATTAATATCTTTCTCTCAAATATTTTTACATTGTAATATATATATAAGATATTAGAAATTAGTTTTCAAGTCACAAGAAATAAATTTATAGTAGCTATATTTTACTTTTAAAACCAGGTATATAGATAGAAATATAATAATAGTAACATTATAAGTTATTTATAGGATAAGACATAAAAACTGTTTTAAATTCTAGGATGTATGGAGAAATAGAGATTTGGAGAAATTTAAACACCAATTTCATTGTTTTGTAATACAAGATGACTCTCGTGTTTCATTTATGTATACTATGAACAGCCCAACCACGGGTAATGAAAGGAGGGCGGTAAATATCCGCATTTGTGTGTCATATGGTAGAAAACAAAAACTACTGCTAAGCAGCCTGACCATTGATTAGAGACACTTAATCTTTTATTTGGTGCAAAAAATAGCTCAGCATTTGTGTTTAAAAATATGCATCAAATACAATTTTTACTTTATTATTATTGTTTTTTTTTTCACCATGGATATTTTTAGTTTTCGTTAAATTCCTAATCATTTTAATTAAAAGAATATGATTATGAAAAGTTTGGTTTTAATGCAACTCATTTTCTATTTTATTTTAAATTTTCTTCCTTCGAAGTTTATTTGAATTTTAAATTCATATATATAGTAAAAGAGAAATATTCAAATGTTTTATGATGGTTACTAAATTTTCATTTCATACGAATTTGCAGTTTCTGCTGATTCAGAATCAATGATAAATTTCAAAGTGGCAATTCTATCATCCCGTTCTAATTCCTACATATTGGTTTTCTTCTTTGATGATATGATTAAAATAGTTGCTCAAATGTGTAGGAGTTATCCATACATACAGTTTGGCAAGACGGTACAGTCAAAACATCCAATCAATCATTTTTATCTGACCTTTTTATAGCCTTTTCGGTCAGATTCATCACCTCATCTTTGATGGTTTTGTTTTTAACTGCGACATGCCTTTTTATTTGATTCAATTCGTAGTGATATGGAGGCAACAGAAGAATATTATGACCGTGAACAGCTGCCAAAATGTCCATCTTGTGCGCAATTTTTAAGAGCATTGTATTAGCAATAGAAATTCATTTTGCAACATGTCAATATCCAAGGCAATATTTTTCGAAATCTGCCATGTTTGAATATCTTTGTTGATTTATTCAGAATAATTTCAGGAAAAACGCTACCGTTGTAGCATTTATGAACAAAAGAAACTTTTTCTGAAACCACTCCTTATGATGTGCTTCATTTCGGAATAATAATCACCATTGTTATTGATTGGTGTTGAAAATTTCAAAAGCTTGAGTAATAAATCCTTTTATTTCCTGTATGAAGTATCGATCAGCGATATTAAGATAAAAAAAAACTTGTTTGGGTTTGGACAAAGTTTATCCATGTCTCATCTGTGAAAAAAATGAATGAATTTATCTACCTTCAGAAAGGTAACGTCTAATTTGTCTTAAATGTCGCTGTCGCCACATTTTAATATTCCCTTATTGTTAATGTTAAGAATCAATTTCGTTTTCAGAAAAAAATTCATTAATCTTCTCATTGTTCTGATGTATAAATTGGGTAGTTATTCGTCCTCATTCAAAACCTTCACTATTTTGGCAGTTGCTAAAATCTCGTTTTATTGATATAATTTTCGGTGGAGGCAGCATAAATAATTCCGCCAACTTAGATTGCCCTCAAGTATAAGTTTGATGATATATTTACTAGTGCAATGAGCCATTCTTCGAGTATGATGCTTGTCTAAATGTTTTTAAATATATTGAGTAATTGATGAATATAATAATTAAAGAGATTTTACAAGTTTCATTGGGATTCTATCATTACCCGGAATTGTACCGAGAGTTTTATGCATGGTTGCTTTTAAATCGTTGAAAGAAAATTGATTTTTACGCTACGGTAATTGCTATCCTTGAAAAAAGAATACTCAGAAAATTTAAAGATTCAATAAATGATTATTAAAATGAATATGCTTTGATTTGTTCATTAAAATTTTAAAATAGTTATCTAATTTATAATACGCTAAAGTTTAATCTTTTAATTTAAGTTAATTGAAGTTTATAAGTAAATAAATATTAAGTTTATGATTATGAATTCGTATGCATGGTAGTTAAAAACATCTTGCTCAGAGTTCAACATAACAGTACACAAAAATGAACCATTTTTACACAGAAACTTGTAACTACAAATACTATCGTATGGTCCTACAATAAAAGAAAAAGTGGATCAAATAAAGATTTCAAAGCGGTAAACACCATTTCTGTATATTTATTTGGTCAAAAGTTGTTAATAATTCAAACCAAAAATCAATTT
>BPLQ01009417.1:5000-18651 GCA_021605075.1 Caerostris darwini
ATTTTTACTTGTATATATGCAGCGGTTTACTTGTATATATGCATATGTTAATAAAATTTGCAGAATTTGTTGCAATATTGCTAACCATTAGTTCAAAAACAGTGATGGTTCATATTTTTTGCAAGAGGTCTGATTTTGTGTAGATGCATTTAAAATTTTACTATTAACCATAAAAACATCTCGGGATTTTTTTTGCCTTTAATATTATTAAACTTTGTTCTTAATATTTGTTTGAAATTGAATATTTCTGTACATTTCTTCAAATGTAAAGTTAATGATGTTAGTTATAAGCTTTTTTAAGATTATTCTAAATTTATAAATAAAAAATGTTTAAATATTTGAATTATTCTTATTTTGTAACACCTCTCATGCAAATCTAGAAGACTCTCCACCGGGTTACACATAATACAACTACAATGCTTGCATTAAATGCAATACTTCAGTGAGTGAGGTTGATTTAAAAACAATAATAGAAAACAGTGGACAATGTTGCGTTCATGTGCAGAACATCTCTTGAGTGTTATAATTTTTAGGTAATTCAATGTGAAAACTTTTTGAGCAAATTGTATATCTCAAAATAACAGATGGCGAGTTCTGTGAGATAGCGTAATTAACGATTTTAAATGGCTTTTTACTAGTGTATATGCGACGGCTGTATCAATAGTAGTATGTGCATCTTATACTAGTTTTTTATCTAATTCTGAGTGCTTTTACAATATTTAGCATCTGTTGTAATATTGCTAACCATTGATTCAACAACAATGATTGTTGATATTCTTGACAAGAGGTCGGATTTAGTGTAGATGCATTCCAAATTAATCCTAAAAAATAATTCGGAAATTATTTTTGTCTTTAAATATTATTCATCAAATATTTGTACATCAATTGTTTGTCGATTTTAATATTTGTAGGACGCCGAATACTTATGAGAGATTACATATGAAGAGAGGTACATATCTTCAACGAATAATAGATCAGAAGTAAATCACTATGAATATTTCGCGATGCAATTATTTAAAAAATATACACTGTTAAATTAATATTGCTATAATCCAATTAAAATAATTTAGATATCGATCTTTTGATATACAATGTCTTAAATTTTATGCTTTTTAAAATATATAAAAAAGAAATTTATCTTGCCTAAAGTCTTTTATCATTATTTATTTAGTTATTGGTACAAAAATCGCTGGGCAAAAGTCAGTCGAAAAATGCATGTATCATCGAGATTAGCGTGAGAGGGGGGAGAGATCGCCCCCCCTCCCCTTCATTCATCGGGTATGTTTACCGTCACGGGAAGAATTGATAAATTTGATATATAAATAGATTTTGGTTCATGTGCCGAATCTGTTAAATTCGCACGCTTTTGCTGAGGTTTTTATAAATTTACCCAAATTCAAAATTATATCAATTTCATAGAATCCTACATTAAACCGGAATTTCGAGTATTTCATGGAATCGAGGTTTTGTAAGACAGCAACTTTTAGACAGAAGAATAAAGTAAAATAAATGTTTCTCTTCTAATTATCAATATTTTCTTCTCATTTTTAGTATTGAGCTAACAGAATACGTACAATTTTCTCTTAACTAGTGGAAATGAAAGGATGAAGCTTTTTTATTTAAGTACACGTTGATCTCTATCATTTCCTGGATGTGCAGCTTTGAACACGTGAACTTTTTGTTGAATATTAATTTTGTATAAGTATTTATATACATTATTAGGGAAACTGAATTTTACACTTCACTCTTTTGCACTGTGCACAAAAGCAAACTTTTTTCTCCTTAACATTTCTTTGCGGTATTAAAATAATTATACGGTATTAAAAAAAAACATTCTTTTAGTCTAGAAGACAATTAATTAAATTTAGATTCACTGTTATTTATAAATATTATCAATTCTTTATATTGCTTTCGTTTTTATGTTTTAACAACGCAAGATAAATAATTTTCGATTGCCTTCCATATTTTTAATTTTTTTTTATGAGGACACATTATACTAAACTAAATGGACAACAGTGGGGAACAATACATACAATTTATCAATCTAAAATCTTTCACAGTTCCCACTGATTTTGCATATTTTGTACACAATGGATATCTTGAATAGCGTGGGACAAACAAATGGTGTACAACGTGAAGAAGTGCATATAAGAGCATCTAATGCGCACAAAACATTTAAAAATATTTTTAGATCGTTATCATAATGTCATTGTCGTTTAAAATATTCGCTTACTTACCACGATTTTCCGTTACAGGCACTTGTAAGTATGAAGTGAGTGGAGATTCTTGAAAAGATATTTGAGTGGCGATTATTAAAAATGTTATCTGCCATATGACAACATGGAGGCATGTGAAATAAAATAAAATGCATAACAACGCGCATTTTTTCCAACATTACTGTAAATTAAAAAAAAAAAGGATATTTCGCAGAAAATATTCCAAACATTGCGGATGAAAACAAAATGCTCTTGAACTACTATTAGTATTGACGAATACAAAATAGTAACCGATTAAAACCCTTCATGTAGCATTTATTTCTAAGTGGTGTCAAGAAAAATGGAAAACCCTTTTTTTTTTATCTCTTCCCTCATGAACATGACAATTAAGTTTCCAAACTTAATATTTTAAGTGAGATGTTTTAGAAGCAGATGTAAGATTTGTTCAACTATACAAAACATTCACTTAAATTTTAGAATTTAAAATTTTATGAACACTACCCTTTTAACTATTAAAAATAGAAAATAAATGTCTATGATTTACCACCAATAATATTCAAAATCTTCTGCACATTAAAGGTAAAAATAGAGCTCTAAGAACTAAAATGATTTTCGAATCTGTTGATAAATCAATCAGAAAATTTCGATCTGCCCAATTGCCCCAAAAATTTTTATCCAAATTTTTTTTAGAAATTGAATGATATATTAAAAAAAATTATAAAGGAGAAAATGCTCCTGTATTTCTTTTTTGGGTTATTAATTGTTCTATTCATGCAATATTTGAAACTTTATCCACAAGCTCTGTAATGATGTACAGCGCATGAAGTCAGCGCAACAAAAAAATTTATAAATACTGGCCTGTTACGCATACAGCGTGCTATTTCATGTTTTGCAAGTTTTATGAATTTTTAAGTTCAGTATAAAATTTTTATAGCATTAAATATATTAAAATTTCAACTGAATTACTAAATCGGTATTATATTTTGAAAAACCTATTTATTAGGATAACTAGTATTAAAAATGTCAGAAGATGAAAGAAGATCCGACAGTTTTGACGAAACCTTCAAACGTGAGGCAGAGGATCCTACACTTCTTGAAAACCTATGAAGAAGAGAATTAGGACGTAACATGAAGAACCGCCCCGGGACAGGAAATGCTACGTCAAGTGAACCGCCAGTTGATCTATCAGGACTTCGAAATTCTATGAGCTTCGATATGGGTGCGGAAGGAGGACAGAACGCTGTCCGTTCTTCAGAGAAAGTGCAACAATCTGCTGAATATTCCTTGTTGCAGCCAACTTCAAATAAAAGAAATATATCGAGTACTAACGAATCTTTAACCGGATGTAATGTATGGAATAAAAAAATGCGTTATTGTGAAATGAATCCTAACGAAAGTAGTTGTCAGCCTCTTGACCTCAGCATCAGGGGAGCCTCGTTCAAAACGGACGGGATAAGAGACGGTGAAATCGGCAGCTGTCAAAAGATTCAAAATAATACTTCCGCGAGTTCTACGGAGTTTTCGAGCTCAGCTTTGAGTTCTTCTAAGAATTCAAGAGACCAAGGAAAGAAACACGTGTGTGATGTCTGCAAAAAAGAATTATCTAGTTTGTATGGTCTCAAACGTCACATGCTTATTCACACCGGGAGAGACTTTTCGTGTGCAATACTTGCCAAAAGGCATTTAAACAATCAAATCATCGCGATTCTCACATGCGTACTCACACCCGGGAGAAACCGTACATCTGCAATACTTGCCAAAAGGCATTTAAACAATCAAATCATCTCGAAAATCACATGCGTACTCACACCGGGGAGAAACCGTATATCTGCGAAATTTGCCAACAAGCATTTTCTACATCGTCCAATCTCAAGCGTCACGAGGCTATTCACTCCACAACAAAATTACATTGTGAATATTGCGACTTTGAAACTGCCCATGAACTTTCTCTGAATAGACACTTGAAAATATACCATTCTGAGCATAAGGAAAAATTCCCCGTTTGCTGTGATTATTTCTACTCCAGGGAGTCGATGCAATCTCATAAATGTGAACAACTATAGTAAAGTTCTCTCAATGTTAGTAAGTGTTTACCCTTTAATTTTTCGATACATTTATAATTTTGTTTTGTTTATGTCAAATGTAGTTTACCCTGTTAACTAACCTCGGTACTAAAGAACGTTTTCTCCCACACTTTTTTGGGCCATAGCTGCTATTGGGAAAAAAAGTGCTAATTAATTTAACAATGGTTAAAGATAATTCAAAACTGTAAATTAAAACTAATGCTACTGTCCAATAACTATGTTTGAGAAACACTTGAAATATATTAAATGCGCCTACAATAATTTAATTTTTCTCATTATGAGGATTAGTCGGTTTGCGCTTGAGTGGCCTATTATTCAATTTGAAATTTTTATTGTATATGTGTCGTTGTGATGCTTTCACGTTTTACATGTGGTCCTTGTATTAATTATCAAATTTTATCATTTTCTGTGATATAATCAATTTTAATTTAGAATATTTCTTTACATGAATAATAAATTTTAATGCTAAATTTAAGGAATGTAAAATTTTTCTTTAATGTGAAATATGCATCTTTAAATGAGAATGTAGCAAACATATTTTAATTGACTATAAAATACTTTTTTGTGTAATTGTAAAATAGATATTTTAAGTAGATGTGCTTTCAAATATTCCATTGGTTTACATTCAAAATACTCATTTCTATATGGGGTTTTAATTAATTTGTTTAAGAATTTTATGATGTTTTATTTTAAAGATTTATGATTGAAATGCATTATATTAATACATTAATGAATATGGGTCTTAAAATTAATTCTTAATTAAATTAATTTAATGTTGTGGTTTGAAAATTTAAGATTTAAAGGTATTATATTACTACCTCAATGAATATTAAAATTTTTTATGAGTGTATATGCAACGTATCTGTATTAAAATATTTATTAGATGCATCTATGAAGTGTATTTTATACTAATATTTTAACAAATTATGTATGTTTATACGATTTTTAAGACTTTTTAAAATATTGCTAACCATTGATTCAAAAATAATGGTTGTTAATATTCTTTTAAAGAGGTCTGATTTTGTGTAAATGCATTCAAAATTTTACTATTAACAATAAAAACATCTCGGAATTTTTTTTCCTTTAAATAGTATTAATCAAACTTTGTTTTCTGAATTTGTTTGAAATTGAATATTTCTGTACCTTTCTTCAAATGTAAAGTTATTGGTGTTATTTTTTAGCTTTTTTTTAAATTGTTCTAAATTTATTAATAATAAAATGTTTAAATACTTGAATTATTCTTATTTTGTAACACCTCTCATTCACCTCTAGAAGATTCTCCACCTGTTTACATATAACACAACTACAATCCTTCTATTAAATGAAATACTCCAGTTAGTGAGGTTGATTTAAAAACAATAACATCTGGTAATTTTTTTTTGTCTTTGAATATTTATCAAACTTTGTTTCAATAATATTTCAATATTTATGTACTTTTTTTTTCAAATGTACAGTTCTTGGTGTTTATTTGCAGATTTTATTCATTTTATTAAAATTTTTCTAAATTTATTAATAATGAAATGTTTAGTTTGATGTATATTCTTTAAATTTTCTGACACCTTTCATGCAAATCAAAAGATTCTCCATTTGTTTATTCTAATAATGCAACTACATAAAATCAAATATTTCAGTGAGTAAGGTTATTCTAAAAATAATTGCAGTTATAGTGGACAATGATGTGTTTATGTATCGAGTAACTCCCGAGTATTACTTTTAGTTTCTTTGTGACATCATTGAGAGAGAATTTTGCTTCAGTGGTCCTGCAATTTTTAATGATTGCCATGTCCAAAGTACTATCGGTGGTTGCAGAAGAACGTAGTATAGGCAGAGTGCTTATGTTGAGATACTTTACATTTGACCAATTCTTAAGTAACTGGCTTTGAGCGGAGAAATTTTAGAAAATTACATATGTTATCAGAAGACCAGAGAAATTTCTAGAAACTATCCAGCGAACAAAATTTACCATGGAATTTAGTGACAGTTTTTAATAATTTTTACTGCTTTTTTTATTAAATTTATTTGAGAGAGATTAGAATTCTGTAAAAGCCTGCATTATTTTAAATCGAACTACATCAATAATTATATGTTTAATAGATCTAAAGTAATAGTAGTATAAATAATGATTCGAATTCAAATAATATCGTAAGATAATACAAATGGATAAGATACGATATATCTTACGATTATTTTATTATCTTAAGATATTAAAATCATGGAAAGATATTAAATAATAAAATTTATCATCGTAAGATAATAAAATCATCGTAAGATAATAAATAATAAAATTTATCATCGTAAGATAATAAAATATCAACATTAAATATAAATTCCAAAATTTTCTTCGATAAAACTGCTATGCCTGGATAAGAAATTCATACCTTTAAAATTACTTAAATTGATAATTTTAATTTTGAAAAAAAACTTTCCCTTATCAAATATATATTTTGAATAAGGCTACTAAAATTAATTTCAAATATTTTAGTTGTTCGCAAACCTACAATTATATTCAGTTTAATTAGCTGAGTGGTTTATTCATTTCTGATTGCGTCAAAGAGTGACAAAATTCCACTTGATGTTTCATGGACCATGTGTTTTGAGTGATTCCCATTTTCCAACTCCACAACGCGCAATCTTATTCAAACGCCCATTTCCTGAACTAAAGATTTTTATTAAAAATCCTACACTAAAAACAAATAATCTAACCATCACGTAAATTTCAAAATTATTTTTCCCTTTTCGAAGATTTAATTTTAAAAGAACATAAAACATTGTTTTTCGATATTCATTGTATGAAAATGTAACTCTTCCTCTAATACAAACCTTTTGCTCTACGTTGATCATGACGTGCGAAAAGATTTCTTTACAAGCAGAGCGTGGTTTCGATTTCCACGGAACTCTGGTTTACAGTCCCAGCATGCTTCCACTGCGCCAATCTGCTCGGTTTATCGCGTTGCTATAATATTCTAATAAAACATATTGTTATTATTGTTATAAAAATTTTCATTCTTTACCGTGTTTTCATAAACGATTTTTTTTAACAATTGATACTTTTTTAGCTTAACATATTAAAATAACCAAATTGTTTAGCAACAATTTTATCTTTCACATATTAATGTAAGAAAAGCGTACAGAACTTAATTTGACAGATTATTTATTGTGTTAAAATTTCTTTTCATATATATGGACATTAATTGGCGTTAATTCTCCATCGTCAGAAAAAAGAACTGTTTTACTAGCACAGCAGGGTTTCGATCCACGGACCTCTGGGTTATGGGCGCCACTCTGCTCCGCTAAACGCTTTGCTAAAATAATTTAATAAAACATATTGTTAATACTGTTGGTTGATTTAAATAAAAATCTTCAATATTCATCGTAAGTTCATAAAAACATTTTCTTAACTATTTATTCTTTTAAGCTTAACACGTTAAATTAACAAAGTGTGTAACAGTAATTTAAACTTTTGCATATTAATGTAAGAAAAGTGTGCAGAAGTTTATATAAGATTTAATGTATTGTGTTAAAATTGTCTTGTGATATACGTGGACATCAACTAGCGTTAATAATCCATCATTAGAAATAGAATTTAATAAAACATACTGCTAATATTGTTGGTTGATCTAAATAAAAATCTTCATCGTATGTTCATAAAAACACTTTTTTAACAATTTTTGCGTCAATAATACATCGGCAGAAATTTTTTTTTTTTTACTAACAAAACGTGATTTCCATAAACGGACCTTCGGGTTATGGGCCCATCACGCTTCCACTGCGCCACTGTGCTCGGCTGTTAGCTTGTGCTTATTATAAACAATCTGAAAAATTTATTTTACCAAATACCAAATCTAAATTGAAAGCGTATTTAGTTTGAAAAATGCAAATCAGAAAATGTATTGAATTTAAAAATTTTGATCATATCAATTAATTAACAACAAATATAATATCGTAGTAAATGTAAATGGGTGTAGGTCAAATCAAGAATTTTTCTAACTTTCTAACCATGATTCTAATATTACAGAATTAGAAGAACTTCGAGTTGAGATGTGTATTTGGTGAAGAAATATTGAGGAAGTCGATTTTAAATTTATATTTAGGGATAATGTAAATATAACAATGTTACCCAAGATAAACTTTTTATCTTTAAAATATCATACATTAAACGAAACTACTGATTTAAAAAAAAAAAGTTTAACATATTTTTAAAATTTCAAGGCATGACTGGAATACTGTAGAAAATTTTAAATACATATACAATGTCCTATTTAGCCTTTAAGCCCATGCATGTTAAGATTTTAACCTACATTTTTCTCTTGTCGAATAAAAAAATAAATAAAAGAAATTAAAGCATTTTAATGAAGTAAAGGCAAGATATTGCTTTTAGAATCTTTGCACCATTTATGATGCTGAATCGTGCTTTATAAATGATCATATGATGTGTTTATACACATAATATTTTTTAATACATAAACCATAATATGCATACTCTGTTGACTATGCTGGAAATTAAAGTTCTCTAAGGTTTTAGAGAGTATCAAAAAACATACACACACAAAAAAAAAGATATGCTTTAATAGCATTAACACAAATAATTAAAACAACAAAATATTCTAACGGAAATAGTTTTAAATAATAATTCTATAAATTTACATAACATATTTAGTAGCGTTTGAAATTAAAATTAAAAATTACTATATGTACAATGTAAATATATTACTTTTCTTTCTTTCAGATAAATTGCCATACATATATATCAGTTTCAAATGTCATATATATATATATATATAATGTCAATTATAATAAAATACCAAGCAGATTTTTGTTTTCAATTTTGAAGCTTTTACTACTATATTGTAGATAATCTACTTAGTTGAAATAATTGATTTATTTAAATCAGTCAAAATGTTTTTATTTGAGATGTAAAAGACATATTTTTTTTAATTAAGAAGCTAAACATTTTGTTTAAAATTTTATGGATGCTCTGTTTTCTCAATCATGTGAAATTAGCCAAAGTTACAAATGATAGTGGGCTGTTCCTTGATATCTTGTATTTTAATATTTAGGGTCGCCCACATCCCTTCAAATTTTTTGAAACGTCCAATGTGGAAATAATATTGTTCTAATGTATTAAAATGCTTTGGATTAGGATATGCAGCTTGTATAAAGCCAATTTTTAAAAACCTGAAAAAATTATACATTTAGAGATGTACCATATATATATATACACTCAAGAGCCAAAACATTATGACCACCCCTACATTTTGCAATGAACACGCCTGGATGACGTGGAAGGCACGTGATCAGGTGGAAGTGGTATTTAACTGCTGCTGGAGAGTCTGAAGAATCATTCTTTCACTTAATTCTGTGTGTGATGGGAAAGGCTGCGGATATAAGCGACTTTCATTGAGGGCAGATTGTAAAGGATCGACGGCTCGGAACAAGTATTTCCGAAACAGCAGGACTCGTGGGTTGTTCACGATCTAAAGTTGTTAGTACTTATGCAAAGTGGATGAATGACAGTCAAACCAGCAGTAGACGACATGGTGTTGGACGTCCACACTCTATCAAAGAAAAAGGTCGTCGGAGACTGTCTCGCATGGTGAAGCAAAACCGGAGCCAGACAGTGGCTCAGCTGACAGCCTAATACAATGCAGGTCCAAGTAGAATAATATTGGAGCACACTGTTGGATATGGTGTTACGCAGCAAACGTCCCACTCGTGTGCCTTTGCTGACCAAGCGTCATCGCCAACTGCGCCTGCGCTGGACCCGGGAACATCGTGACTGGTCCATGAATCAGTGGAAGAGAGTTGCCTGGTGAGATGAATCACGGTTTGTCATTCATCACGCCGATGCCCGTGTCAGGATACGCCGTCTTCCAGGCGAACAGTTGCTCCCTCAATGTACAGTAGGTCATACACAGGCCGGTGGTGGCGGTATTATGCTTTGGGGGACGTTCTCTTGGGCGTCTCTGGGACCCGTGGTTGTGGTAGAGCAGACCATGAATGCTACAGGGTATCTGAACATCATTGCGGACCAGTTGCACCCTTACATGGCCTCTGTTTTTCCAGCTTAAAATGGAATGTTCCAACAGGACAACGCCCTTTGTCATAAGGCTATTCCAGTTAATGTCATGGCCGCCTAACTCAGCGGATCTCAATCCGATAGAACACATTTGGGATGTCCTGGGACGGCAGCTCAGAGTTCAAAGACCACCAATTCGCAATATCTCGGATTTGCGTGACCGTTGCTTAAACATCTGGTACAATCTGTCTCCAGCCATCTACCAAGGACTTGTGGTATCCATGCCAAGGCGGGTTGAAGCTATGTTGTGCGGCAAAGGTGGGCCAACTCGTTATTGACAGGTGGTCATAATGTTTTGGCTCTTAAGTGTATATATATGTATATATGAGATACGAGAGAATGGAAAGCATATACTTTACCATTAAATCTGTTCTTTGAAGAGACTTGCCCAATGTATAAAGCAGCAGGAACAAAGCATTTCAATTCTTGCCCATCATGAGTTATTAAGTTGACACTCTATATTGATGCAAAATTTTTAAACTTCTTTACAAATATCAGTATTAAATATGTATTTAAAGCGCTATATATTAAAAAGTTAGAAACAAATCAAGGTTCTCCTAACAAAGAAAATATCATTAAAGAATTAACTGTATTTAGATTAAATTCTTCTATAAAATTCTATTAAATATAATTATATAATATCCTTCTATAAATTTCTATTGAAATATTGTTAATAATTCTTTTAAAACTTGTAGAAAAAATATGTATTATTATGTGTGAACGTTTCTGATTTTAAACGATAACCAAATGAAATTCAATGTGATATGGTGAAAAAAATTTCAAAGATTACCACAAAACAAAATTAGTATGTAGTTCTATAAAAATTTCATTAAAATGTGAAAAAAAAAAGATATTTTTTAATGATAAAATTTAAAATTTCAAAGAAAAAACATAAATATATAAAAAATATTTTTCCGTTTTAAAACTTGTTTAAGCTGTATGTTTTCTATCATAAAAATACATATGAATTTAGAGAATAAATCTTATGCATAAAAATTTAAACAAATATTAATATGAAGTTACAGTTTTAAGTAGTTACACTATTTTAACATTGAAAATTGGATATTGAGGGAATATATTTGCAATAATTAATAAAACAAAATAACACCATTTTAAAAATAAAATATTAAATTCATGTAACTTCAATAAATACTTTATTAGTTAAAGAAATATTATTTTTAAAAAAGAATATTAGGTGCTCAATAAAATCTGAGATCAGTAAATATATCAACAGCACATGTTTTATATTTATGCACTTTAAACGGGAATTCAATAATAATGATGAAAATACAATTAGTACAAAAACTTTGAGAAAAAATAATTGAAAACAAAAATATTGTTATTTCCAATGAAATCTGGATAATAAATAAAACTTTATTATTGTTATTTAATTTGTTTTAAAATTTATTAACCAATTCAATTAGTAATTATATATATATATATATATATATATATATTAACTTTTCAGCTATGAACATAACGCTTTTCTTATTATATAAATCAATAACTTTAATTCAGATTTATTGATACATAATTTTGTAGTGAATCTTGTATTCAATTTTTTCTTATAATCAGTAAATAATTTATGTTACATTTCTATTGAAAAATTTGATATAGTAATATTACAAAAAAACTAATTTAGCACATAATAGTTAAAGAGCTGCGAACTGAACTTTTATCTATACATTTTAAATACGTATAATAATTCCGATTTTAAATAAATAACTTTTTAAGATTACTATGCTTTTGCGTATTTTATTTAGCTTATTTTTTTTATTTTTACGCATGTAATTAAAGTAAAAATAATTTCTAATCACATTAATTTCTAAATTTAATGATTTGAAGAATATCGTTTAAAACAGCATCAAAATTTTATTAAAATTTTAAAATTTAATTTCATTTTTAGTATAATAAATTGTATGCTCAGAGCGATAATAATTCAGTCTTCATGATTGTGACACAAAATAGTGGCAGCGTTGGTGAACTTCCCCATACCAACACACAAATGGGCCCACCAGTGTCCGAGATCTTCAAACTGTTAGACCAGGGATGGGCAAACATTTTCAGTCCGGGCCGAAAATCGGAAAAAAAAAAGTTTGGCGGGCCAAGATACATTTCTCTAAAATTTTAAAAACAATATACAAGTACTACAATTTAAATATGTTAATGAGATGAATGAAATTGCGATTTCATTTCTAAAAGTTCCTTATATTGAAGTTCGAATTGAGATGTACTGATTGTCAGGAACGAGGCTAAATGCTCGTCTGTCAGTCTACTTCTTAAATTCTTTCTAAGGTTCATATTTGGAAACACTTGTTCACATATATGGGATGAAGCAAACATAGCACTCATTTTCTGGGCGGGAGATATTAAATTTGGGAAACTTACTTTCGATAACGATTTGTAGTACTCTAATTTTTTCATATTTAGAATGAACTGCTATATACTTCTTTTAATTTGCCTCGGACGGGCAAATTAAAATTCTATCCGCGGGCCGGATAGAAACTTCCGGTGGACTGGATTTGGCCCGCGGGCCGTAGTTTGCCCATCCCTGTGTTAGACGGTGTTCTTCGTTTAGCGACAAGGATCTCCGTCGCGTCTCTCCGTGCCTGGGGTAGACCTGGATCCCCCAAGCGTCACCCGAAAGTGGGCCATCAATCTTTCAAGTCCTTTCAGGAGAGTCCTTGGCGAATTCTATCCCTTTTCGGCCTTTACTTACAAATTATTTGTTGAAGAGACCGATTCTTCCATAAATGTCTGTAGAATTATTAGACATCGTTCTTAAAGAAACACGGTCCAGTTAAATTAGTTATTAAGTCTTTTTTTTTAATCAAGGAGCGTGACAAGTTATGACTTGTGGACGCGTTTATCCACTTCCCCCCACCTCAATGCACGACACTTGTTTTCATTGAAATTAAAAACTCCGACACGACCAGCAAAAGGACCAAATTTTAAAAGGTGTGACTTTGGGAAATCTCGATTGACCTCCCTCCCTGGGTTGGCCATAACGATTCGGCTTGGTTTGAGGATGGTCAGCCCTGACTTACTTTTGAGCCGATTTCCTGGTAGTGTCCCTCGCGCAACGCTGTCTTCTAGATGGAGGACAGTGGCTGACGGTCTCTTCACAGGCTGCTTTAACATATCTTTCCACATTTCGATCGCCTGTCAGCATTTTTGGCTGCGCCCAAAATTTGTCCCGGAAATTCCAGGATAACGGGAGAATTTGGCCAAAAATCGACTTGGCCATAACATAAAAAGTTCCATAGGAATAATTT
>BPLQ01009418.1:0-28398 GCA_021605075.1 Caerostris darwini
TGACATAGTTTTTAATCGATACTAATTAAGATCTAAATTTTATCAGTTGTGATGTATTACGATTTAATAGTATCTGATACAAATTTAATTTTTAAGTGATATACGACAAAAGTCAACAACTTGTGATTTATTTACGATTTATGAAATAAACTAATTAATTTCATTCGCAAACATTTCCGATTTGTTACTAGTTTACTAAATAAATTGGCAACAGATTTGAAGATTTTCCCTTAAATTTAATATTTACATATTTTCGTAAAAAAATACTTCCAAACGATATTAAAATATTTCATTGAAATAAATTTCGAATTAATTAAATTATTTAATATCATTTATAAAAATTAAAAGAAAAATTAAATGTCACTAAAGTTAAAGAAGGAAATGAATTTAATTAAAATATAATCCATTTCATAGAAAACTACCATGGGAATTCTCTACTAAATACACTATACTTACAAGATTAATCAGAGGAATTTCCTAGAATCTCTTTATTTCTATTTAATCGGCTTTTAATAAACAGTTTGATTTTTTTTTTAAATGTCAAGAACATTAAATATTTTAGATAAAAATGAACTTAGGCCATACTAGAGGGTATGCATATTTTATACGTTTGAAGAATATGTGCTTCTAAATTGTTCTAATGAAATTAATGATACTGCTTCAAAACTTAAACTGAACTGCCGGAATTTACTAAAAGGGGAAATTGACATGGATTAATGAGATTAATATAAATTTATGAACTTTCAATATATCAACGTAGCTTAATAAGATTAATGATGTCTGCCTGCAGATACATTATTTAAATGCTTTTTTGGATATATTAAACATAAAAACGTTATTATATTTTACATATCCCGTTGCTGAATCTCAAATAAGTTTTCTGTGTCTATAAATATGTATAAAAGGTTCGTCAAATTTAATACTTTTTGAATTTTTGTATTTGTTTGTTGTATTTTTATTTATTTGAAGAAGCTTATATTCATTGGACAATAAATTGGAAAAAAAAAATTGTCTTTTACTGGAAAAATAACTTTGATAACATTTTCCATTTTTCAGTTGTTTAATTAATTAATTAATATTTTCTAATTTAAATAAATATTTTTTATATTCACATTCATATTTTTTCATTCGTGTGATAAATTTTAGGTTATTTAAACAGAAAATAGATGAAAATTAATATAAAAAAGCTTCATTTAAAAATAAAATAAAATTAATAATAAAATTAATACAATAGCTTCATTTAAAAATAAAATAAATTAATAATAAAATTAATAAAAAAAGCTTCTTTTAAAAATAAAATAAAATAATTAATAATAAAATGAAACAAATTATAATAATTAGTAATAAAATAAAGTAAATTGATAATAAAATTAATAAAGAAAAGCTTCTGTGATAAATAAATTAAAATATTTAATGATAAACCAAAATTAAAAAAAACAGCTAAATTTAAAATTATTTTAAAAACAATATTTTAAATTTAGCAAATAATAGCTTTGATGTCCAACATCAAAATAAAATTTTATAATAATAAATTTGACATAGTCTTCAACCGAAACAAATTAAGATCTAGATTTTACCAGTTGTGATGTATTAATTTAATAGTATCTGATACAAATTTTGCTTAGTGATTTACAATAAGAATAAATAATTTTCGATTTAGTTTCGATTTATGAAATAAACTAATTTACTTCAAAATTTAATTTCATTCGCAAACATTCAGATTTGTTACTAATTTACTAAATAAGGAATTGGCAAGAAAATGAAGATACTGATTTGAAGATGTTCCTTTAAATTTAATGTTTACATATTCTCGTAAAAAAAATAAATAAATATTTACAAACGATAGGAATTTATTTGATTGAAACTAATTTAGATATTTTTATAAAAAATTAAAAGAAAAATGAAATGTCACTAAAATTAAAGAACGAAATGAATTTAATTAAAATGTAATCCATTTCATAGAAAACTGCTTTGAGAATTCTCAACTAAAATTCTATACTTACAAGATTAATCAGAGGAATTTCCTAGAATCTCTCTATTTCAATTTAATTGGCTTTTTTATAAACAGTTTGATTTTAAATGTCAAGTACATTAAATATTTTAGATAAAATGGACTTAAGGCCATACTGGAGGGCATGTATATTTTATACGTTAGAAGTATATGTGCTCCTAATTGGCTCCTAAATGACATTGCTTCAAAACTTAAGCTGAACTGTCGGAATTTACTAAAAGGAAAATTGACATGAATTAATGAGATTAATATAAATTTATGAACTCTCAATATATCAACGTAGCTTAATAAGATTAATGATGTCTGCCTGCAGATACATTATTTAAATGCTTTTTTTAAGTTAATGCCAAGTTAATGTTTCTGGAATTTGTGTACTTGTATTTTATTTATTTGAAGAATCTTATATTTATTGGACAATAAATTTGAAAAATAATTATATTTTACTAGAAAAATAACTTTAATAAAAGCAATTTTCATTTTTTCAATTGTTTATTAATTAACAATAATTTTTAATTCACCTTAATTATTTTTAGATTCACATTCATATTTTCTCATTCAAGTGATATATGTTATTTGATTTAAACAAAAAAATATATAATTAATAAAAATTCTTAATTTAAAAATACGATAAAATAATTAATAATAAAACTAATAAAATAACCTTAATTTAAAAATAAATAAAAATAATTAATAAGAAAATAAAATAAAATAATTATTAAATAAAACAAAAGTAAGAAGAAAATATTCATTTAAAAATAAATTAAAAATTCTTTTAAACAGAATAATTTTAAAATAGGAAATAATTGCTTTGATGTCCAATATCAAAATAAAATTTTATAATACTTGATTTGACATAGTTTTTAATCGATACCAATTAAGATCTAGATTTTATCAATTTTGAAGTATCACGATTTAATAGTATCTAATGCAAATTTTACTGAGTGATATACAACAAAAATTAATAAGGTGTGATTTATTTTCGATTTATGAAATAAACTAATTTACTTCAAAATTGAATTTCATTCGCAAACATTCAGATTTGTTACTAATTTACTAAATAAGGAATTGGCAAGAAAATGAAGATACTGATTTGAAGATTTTCTTTTAAATTTAATGTTTACATATTTTCGTAAAAAAAAACTTCTAAAAGATAGGAAATTATTTCACAGAATGAATACTCAGGAAAACATTAAAATTTAATTATTTGATATTATTTATAAAAATGAAAAAAATTATAGAAAAAAAATAATTTAATCAAAATGTAATCCATTTCATAGAAAACTGCTATGGGAATTCTCAACTAAAACTCTATACTTACAAGATTAATCAGAGAAATTTCCTAGAATCTCTTTATTTCAATTTAATTGACTTATTATAAGCAGTTTGATTTTAAATGTCAAGTACATTAAATATTTTAGATAAAATGAACTTAAGACCATACTGGAGGGCATTTATATTTTATACGTTTGAAGTATATGTGCTTCTAAATTGATCTAATGAAATTAATGACATTGCTTCAAAACTTAAGCTGAACTGTCGGAATTTACTAAAAGGAAAATTGACATGAATTAATGAGATTAATATAAATTTATGAACTCTCAATATATCAACGTAGCTTAATAAGATTAATGATGTCTGCCTGCAGATACATTATTTAAATGCTTTTTTTGGATATATTAAGCATAAAAACGTTATTGTATTTGATATATTTCGTTTGATGAATCTCAAATATTTTTTCTGTATCTATAAATATGTGTAAAAAATTCGTCCAAGTTAATGTTTTTGGAATTTTTGTACTTGTATTTTTATTTAATTGAAGAAGCTTATATTCATTGGAGAATAAATCGGAAAAATAATTATCTTTTACTGGAAAAATAACTTTGATAAAATTTTCAATTTTTCAGGTGTTTAATTAATTAATTGATAATTTTTAAATCACATTAATTGTTTTTATATTCACATTCATATTTTTCATTCAAGTGATAAATTTTAGGTTATTTAAACAGAAAATAGATGAAAATTAATAAAAAAGCTGTATTTAAAATAAAATAAAATTAATAAAAAAACGAATGAAAAAAGCTTCATTTAAAAATAAATTAAAAATTCTTTTAAGCAAAATATTTTAATTCATTAAATAATTGTTTTGATGTCTAACATCAAAATAAAATTTTATAATAATCTATTTGACATAGTTTTTAATCGATACTAATTAAGATCTAGTTTTCATCAGTTATGTTGTATTACTATTTAATAGCAACTAATATAAATTTTGCTGAGTGATATACAAGAAAAATTAATAATTTGTGATTTAGTTTCGATCTATGAAATAAACTAATTTACTTCAAAATCTAATTTCGCAAACACTCAGATTCGTTACTAGTTTACTAAATAAGAAATTGGTAACAAAATAAAAAAATACAGATTTGAAAATTTTCCTTTAAATTTAAGGTTTACTATATTTTCATAAAATTTCTAAACTATACAAAATTATTTCACTGAATGAATTTGGAATTAATTTAATTATTTAATATTATTTATAAAAAATATAGGAAAAATAAAATACGTCATGAAAATTAAAAAAAAGGAAAATTATTTAATTAAAATATAATCCATTTCATAGAAAACTGGTATGGAAATTCTCAACTAAAACTTATTTATAAGATTAATCAGAGGAATTTCCTAGAATCTCTTTATTTCAATTTAATCGGCTTATTATAAACAGTTTGATTTTAAATGTCAAGTACATTAAATATTTTAGATAAAATGGACTTAAGGCCATACTGGAGGGCATGTATATTTTATACGTTTGAAGTATATGTGCTCCTAAATTGGCCTAATGAAATTAATGACATTGCTTCAAATTTAAGCTGAACTGTCGGAATTTACTAAAAGGAAAATTGACATGGATTAATGAGATTAATATAAATTTATGAACTCTCAATATATCAACGTAGCTTAATAAGATTAATGATGTCTGCCTGCAGATACATTATTTAAATGCTTTTTTTAAGTTAATGCCAATTTAATGCCAAGTTAATGTTTCTGGAATTTTTGTACTTGTATTTTATTTATTTGAAGAATCTTATATTTATTGGACAATAAATTTGGAAAATAATTATATTTTACTGGAAAAATAACTTTAATAAAAGCAATTTTCATTTTTCAATTGTTTATTAATTAACAATAATTTTTAATTCACCTTAATTATTTTTAGATTCACATTCATATTTTCTCATTCAAGTGATATATGTTATTTGATTTAAACAAAAAAATATATAATTAATAAAAATTCTTAATTTAAAAATACGATAAAATAATTAATAATAAAACTAATAAAATAACCTTAATTTAAAAATAAATAAAAATAATTAATAAGAAAATAAAATAAAATAATTATTAAATAAAACAAAAGTAAGAAGAAAATATTCATTTAAAAATAAATTAAAAATTCTTTTAAACAGAATAATTTTAAAATAGGAAATAATTGCTTTGATGTCCAATATCAAAATAAAATTTTATAATAATCGATTTGACATAGTTTTTAATCGATACCACTTAAGATCTAGATTTTATCAATTTTGAGAGTATCACGATTTAATAGTATCTAATACAAATTTTGCTGAGTGATATAAAACCAAAATTAATAAGGTGTGATTTATTTCCGATTTATGAAATAAACTAATTTACTTCTAACTAATTTCATTCGTAAACATTCAGATTTGTTACTAATTTACTAAATAAGGAATTGGCAAGAAAATGAAGATACTGATTTGAAGATTTTCCTTTAAATTTAATGTTTACATATGTTCGTAAAAAAATAGTTCTAAAAGATAGGAAATTATTTCACAGAATGAATACTCAGGAAAACATTAAAATTTAATTATTTGATATTATTTATAAAAATTTAAAAACTTATAGAAAGAAAATAATTTAATCAAAATGTAATCCATTTCATAGAAAACTGCTATGGGAATTCTCAACTAATACACTATACTTACAAGATTAATCAGAGGAATTTCCTAGAATCACTTTATTTCTATTTAATCTGCTTATTATAAGCAGTTTGATTTTAAATGTCAAGTGCATTAAATATTTTAGATAAAATGAACTTAAGGCCATTCTGGATGGTATTTATATACTCATGTTTGAGAAAATTGCAACACCATGAAGGAATCGTCATAATTGAATGAAATTTAATACACAGTTGAGTGGTAGTGGTACAAATAAATGATTAAAAGTTCAAAGCAAACAAACAATAACAAGAGATCGGAATCAGTATTTTGTGTAGCCACCACGCGCCGCAATAATTGCTGCTACACGACGTGGCATAGAGTCAAACAAATTTTGAATGTCTGCCTGAGGAAGAGCATTCCATATTGTTTGTATGCGCACCCAAAGTTCGTCTGCAGAAGCAACAGGACGAGGATCACGAGCGAGACGCCGACCAACGAAATCTCACACATGTTCAATCGGTGACACATCCGGGGAATACGCAGGCCAAGGAAGAAGCTGTACCTGCCGCGTTGCAAAGAAGGATTGAACAGTCCTAGCGATATGACGGCGGGCATTGTCCTGTTGAAATACAGCGCCTGGCAAGCTTTGAAGGAAGGGAACAGCTTGGGGCTGTAGAACTTCACTGATGTACCGGTTGCTGTTCAGATTGCCCACAATTCTCAGCAATTGAGATCATCCATGATATGCTATGACAGCCCAGACCATAACTCCGGGTGTTCGTCCACTGTGGCGTTCGACAATGCACTCCGGAAGGTGGCGTTCACCGGCATAACGTCTGACACGAATGCGGCCATCATGGTACCACAAATTAAAGCGGGATTCGTCAGAAAACACGACAAGCTGCCTATCAGCACGCCAGTCTCTATGCTGAGCGGCCCATTGTAGCCGCAGGCGGCGATGGTTTAGCGTGAGAGGGATCCTGTATAAAGGAGTCCTTGCGCGCAGTCCACGCTGCAGCAGACGTCTACTAATTGATGAAGCACACAATGAAACACCTGCAGCTATTGACCACTGTGCTGCCAATTGTCTAGAGGAAGCTGTACGGTCCGTCAGTGCCATGCGGACCAGTTGTCTATCATCGCGAGCTGACGTCACATTTCGGGGTCCACTCCCGGATTTCCGAGTTGTCCGACACTCGTCCGTCCACTGCTTAAAAAGACGCATCACTGCGCTGCTGTTACGCTGCACACGAGGGGGTACTGCACGATAAGACAATTCAGCTTCCCGAAGGCCGATGATTCTCCCCCGTTCAATCTCTGTAAGTTGTTCAAATCTCGTCTTTCGTCGAAGAGGCATAAGTAACGATTGAGCTAACGTTTACCACTAGTAGATAACCACCGATAACCATACACGCCTGGCTACAGCCGTCTATTTTTTCGGATCCATCCGCTGTTCAGAGGGCGCTACTCAGCATACGCATGCGCTACGGATTTGAAATTCTAATCATTTGCATATCATGCGCTAATTTGCATTTCCTGAAAATTTCAGCTCACTCGCGTAAGTCCTTCATGGTGTTGCAATTTTCACAAACAGGAGTTTATTTTATACGTTTGAAGTATATATGCTTCTAAATTGAATAAACTTCTAAATTAATGATATTGCTTCAAAACTTAAGCTGTCGGAATTTACTAAAAGGAGAAATTGACATGGATTAATGAGATTAATATGAATTTATGAACTTTCAATGTATCAACGTAGCTTAATAAGATTAATGATGTCTGCCTGCAGATACATTATTTAAATGCTTTTTTTTGGATATATTAAACATAAAAAAGTTATTATATATGATAAATTTCGTTGTTGAATTTCAAATAATCTTTCTGTATCTATAAATATGTACAAAAAATTGGTCCAATTTAATGTTTTTGTACTTTTATTTTATTTAATTGAAGAACCTTATGAAATTAATTATTTATTTTAATAGATATACGAAAATTTAAGTTATTTATAAAGGATTTCTAAAATCTACGAAAATTTGCTTTATAAATAATTTGTGGCAGTTGCCGTAGTAAAAAATATAAATATTTGCTATATTGAAATTTCATCCACTATAGTTTAAAGGTAATATATTTTGATAATGCTTCTTATTAAGGTCTATTTAAATATTGGGATTATTTATTTATTTGTTTTGCATCTTACTATATTAAAAAATATTTGATTATTTACATGATTTTAAAATGCAAACTTTATTATCTTTTGTTACTTTTCAAGGATTAGTTGGTAAAATTGCAAAATAGAGGCCGTTGGGACTTGGATTCAAAATTTCTTTTCGCCAATTTCTTGTATTTTCACTTAATTGAAGAAGCTTATGAGATTAATTATTTATTTTAATAGCTATACGAAAATTTAAGTTATTTATAAAAGATTACTAAAATCTGTGAAAAGCTGCTTTGTAATTTATTTGTGCTAGTTCCGTAGTAAAATATAAATATTTGCTATATTGATATTTCACCTACTTTACTTTAAAGGTAATGTATTTGTTAATTCTTCGGTTAAAATCTAGGAACCTGTACCCTTTGTGCCAAACACATCGCCAAGTTGCCAAGTCGGTAAGTAAGCATAGAAATGAATGGGCCAGGTAGTTTGCGCGGTAAAATGATATTACGCCAAAATCCTTTACTGTGTTGCCAAATCGCCAAGTAAACAGACAAAAAGGTTGTCTAAGTTCGGTGTCATTGTAAAGTGCTATTTCGCCAAAATTTATAGCCAAACAGTGCTTTTACGCCAACATTAGCAGCCAAATAGCTATTACGTCAAAGTCTATCCCTGAAAAGGCTTTGAAGCCAAAGTTTATCGCTTTATAGCCATTTTTCACTAAGCAAATTTTGTTATATAACTTCTTTAAAGCCAAAAAATGCTTTATCTCCAATATTTATCGCTTTATAGCCAAATTTTTTCACTAAGTGAATCTTGTTTTTTGAGGCGCTTTTACGTCAAAAGTTGATGCTTTATCGCCAATATTTATCACTTTATAGCCATATTTTTTCACTAAGTGAATCTTGTTTTTTGAGGTGCTTTTACGCCAAAAGTTGATGCTTTATCGCCAATTTTTTATCTCTGGAATACTTTTGCGCCAAATGAAACCGCTTTTACGCCGAAATTTAGCGCTATTATGCCAAGAAAATTACATCTAAAATGCCTTTACGCCAATTTATATCGCTTTATCGCCAAATTTTTACCACTATTACGTCAACTTTTTAATGTTTTCTTTTTACGCCACATATTGGCGCTTTAACACCAAAATATATCATTATTTTGTCAACATTTTATTCCTAAATTGCTTTCACACCAAATTAAATCGCTTTATCGCCAAATTATTATGTGGGATTTTATTTTGCTAAGTCACAAAAGTATCGTTTAAACAAAGATAATAATCGCTGTTAATTGATAAAATTTCGATACGATAAAATTTCACCAAAGTTATTCGCCAATTTTTTTTTTTTTTTTTTTCTTTTGTAATGACATAAAATAAGTCATGTTCTTTACGAAGCCGAATTCGAATGATAAATTAATATAAACAAAAGATAAAAAAAGAAGAAAAACTAGAGAATAACTTACCTTTTTTATTGCGGTATGTCCTTCCTCTGTGGTGGAAACAAACATTTTATTCCATCGGTGAAATCATAAATTATTTTGCGGATGTCACATTTGTGCTGGCGCCGCCACATGCACTCTGCCAGATAATTATCAAATGTTCCGGACACATTATTTTATTAATATTAATTTATTTTAATTATTAAAAATTTAAATTGTAACGTTAACTAACGTTCTAAAAAGCTAAAGCTTCAAATATTCCGAGCGAATTCTAATTACGGTTGTCAGAAAATCCTAACTAAACGGACATCTTTAAAAAGGAAATTAATTATTTAAGAATAAAATATAAGTTATTAATAAATAAAAAAATCGTTTTCTTGTTTGTTTCTTACTCTCCTGAGTGGCAACTTCATAAATATTGTTTATATTCTGAATCAGTGATCGACGTACGTTGTAAGAATAAGTTCGGAATAATCAGTAATTAATTGGAATACTAATTTAAAAGAATATATATTTCTGTTCTTATTTACTGCAAATAAGTATTCTGCAAATAATAATATAATCACAACAACAATAAATAGTCATTATATTGTTTGGAAAATGAAGCTACGAATTCCTCTAATTATAGTATTGCAACCCTAAAGAAATTGGAGAAATATTTAGGGTTGCAAGATTGGCGACTTCCTCAGGGGTACAGTATCCTAGATTTTAACCTTCTTCTTGTGGTTTATTTCTAATATGTCATCTGACGTATATTTATTTATTTGTTTTGCATTTTACTATATTAAAAAAACGGTACTTACGTATTAACGCCACCGCAACTACAGATTTGGCGGTTTTTAAATGGCGTCAATCTACACTTAAAATTTTTGTGTCAAATCATAAAATATACAAAACACTTTATCTAAAATCAAAACACTTTCAAAATTCAAAACACTTTATTTAAAAACAACGTAGTCAATCGGATTTCCGTGGAAAAAGGGCAGATATAGAGTTTAACATAGATTCAAAACAGTCTCTATTTTGGCGCATTGACAGCTCTTTATTGGCGCATTAGCGCAACTTCTGCTGCGGTGGCGTTAATACGTAAGTACCAAAAAAAATAGTTGAACGCTTACATGATTTAAAAATCCAAACTTTATTATTTGTTGTTAATTTTCAAGGAATGGTTGGTAACATCGCAGAATAGGGGTCTTTGGGACTTGATGTCAAAAAGTCTTTTCGCCAAAGTGCGCCAATTGACGGGTGCAAGTGACAGAGCGCCAGCCACTCGGCCATTAGGCCCCTGATGTTTTGATATAAACAAACATATTTTGATAAAGTAAAACTATGAATGATTAATTCCAGTATGATATGAACGTAAGACAAATTCTTAATTAAAAACATACTGTGAAAATTTACATATAAAATTATGGTTGCATATAATTATGGTTACATATAACTATGGTTAAACATAACTATGGTTACACATAACTATGGTTGCATATAACTATGGCTACACGTAACTATGATTACATATAACTATGGTTACACATAACTATTACATATAACTATGGTTACACATAACTATGGTTACACATAACTATTACATATAACTATGGTTACTATGATTACATATAACTATGGTTACATATAACTATGGTTACACATAACTATGGTTACATATAACTATGGTTACACATAACTATGGTTACATATAACTATGGTTACTATGATTACACATAACTATGGTTACACATAACTATGGTTACATATAACTATGGTTACTATGGTTACATATAATATGGCTACGTTTCTGATGATGGTTATTATTATATTACTATCGTCACATATAAAACTAACAAACCTTTCTTTATTATTCAGATTAAGTCATATTTGATTCAATTATTTGTCATTAAATTTAAAAGCTTTGCTTATGTATATTTTTTCAATATTTAGTCAATGATTAGATCAATACAATTATCTTTAAATTGCTAACTTCACTGATAGAAACAACCTTAATTGCCCAAGGTGCACCGTTGCTGAAACGGATATTATTGCAAGACTGCAACAACAGCCCAAGTCCACTGCTCTATCAAGTCGTTTCTTACCGTGGCATCAGCGCCTATTGACAGACAATCTTCAGCGAGGGAACTCGGCACAATATACCAGCGCGGGGGTCTTAGAAGAGCGGAATGTCGTGCGTCTTGTGACGAGACAGGCCCTGACAGGTGGTGCTAATTACCTGTCGCCAGTGACTGTGGGAACGGCCTCTCCATTAATTTCGGACCCGCACCACAACTACTGATTGGAAGGCTTCTCTACGCCCACGTTAATGGCATGTTCGCAGCGATTCGGTTACAACTGGTGGTTTAACTATTTGATTATTAGATTCCGACATCGGACTGGCGTTTTGTCTTGCGAATCAGGCCAGCTTGTTTACAGTTGTGTTTCCTAAGTAGGCCTACATAATAGTAGAATATTCGTGAAGTGATTTTAAATCGTGAATTTCATGATATGTGTTATTTCAAAAACATTGACCAGTACATTGAGAGGTTAAAAATTTTAATATATATTTACATGCCATTCACATCAAGAATTACGCAATTTATATTCCATATTACGGAAATAAGTTGTTTGTAAATTGTATTTGGAAATTTTAATAAGTTATGGGTAGATTGCAAATTCTTAACTTTTCTATAAAAAAGGCAATCTATTACTATATTTCTTGTAGATGATAATTACAGAATAAGATAAATTGAGATATATTTTTTTTAAGATTAATGAAAAATGTGTGCAAAAATATATTCATTTAAGGATATATATATATAAAAGTTTAACATTTAAGTGGCATAACGTGGATACAATATAGCCCATTTCACTATAGTGCACTCTAATACTCCCCCTTACCATGGTGAATGGCCAGTATTTATTGATTAAGAGTAAATGATGAAGTTTAAATACCATAAATTATAAGCATTGAATTACAACTGTTAACTTAGAATCAGAATTATATAAATTAATCTAAAAATCATATCAATAATATAATATATTTATCTTTGATGCGTATATTACTTGGCCGTTTTATTATCTCTGCAAAAGCAGTAACCCGTCATTATATTACACATTTCGGAAGACAAAGAACGTTATATGCAGTATACCGAACGATTTCTGCAATTTCCACAGTTATATAGTTGAGCATTTGAAAATTAAAGCTATGCCTTTTTTAAATTAAATTTACGAATAGGAGAACGAGTAATTTCCTACCTGTTAGACATTCATTTCAAGATATGTTAATAGAGAGAATTTTTGCATAACGTTTTTAACGTCCGATATTTTTCTTCCTAACGCGCATGCTCATAGAAAACATTGTACCTATTGCGCATGTATATCTGTAATACTGCACCACTGAGATATTCTTATGAGCATGCATGCTAGGAAAAAAAAATATCGGAAGATTAAAAGAAAACGTTATGCAAAAACTCTCTAATATTACGTTGAAATTTAAAATTTTTATTTATTTATTTTTGTTGAGAGCAAAACATCCAAAGGTGCACTAAAACGAAGTCCGCTGTAACGAGGACTTACTATTTTGGCGAGATAATAAACGATCACTCAAAAACACGCATTGTCCATTAAGGTAAAAAGCCGAACTTAAATGCACCCTATTTCCGCTTCTCACTTACCAAAAGGGACCTATTGCAAGGCTAAATGCTTCTTTTAGCACTCGAGATTTATCGCCACTCACTGCATCTCATCTCGCGAAGAAGTTCCTCTTCGAAAGAATTACTTCCGCGGCCGGGGTCTGCGTTCTTTTGAGGCGACTTCCGCCGGCCAACCAATCATCGCTCGCGACTCGGCCATCGAAAGTCACTCAGCCCAATTATTTATAACGGCTGAATGAAACTCCCCAACAATAACCCTACATCCTCCGTCGCTTCGTATAATGACCGCAGCTTGACCCTCCCCCCCCGCCCTCCATCCCCTCTTCATCTATCAAAAGATGTTTTTCCACTTTCCTAGATGGGGGGGAACGGTCAAGAATTATGTGGAGATGACCTCTCAATATAAGGGGGCGCTCGAGTAGAAGCTGTGGAGAGTTCTGGGCAGTGGGCTATTTAAATAACTGCTATGAAAGGTCGTTTAGATGGGATGAGCCAGGTTATGTTTCCAGTGTAATTAGTCACGCAGTGTATTTCACTGACAAATTATTGTATTATATCATGAAATCATGGTTAGGAACTCATGGTATTACAACGTTGGACAGATAGCTGAACTGAATTAGATAAATGTATAGTTATGTAATAACAGAATACTTGTATAGTTTGGTTTGTTGCTCTACTGACATTTTTTACACACTTAGAGCTAATTGGACTAAAAATTTAACGTGGGTCACTACTACTACTACTACTACTAGTATACCACATAACATCACTGTGGCCAGAGCTGAGTTGCCCTTTTACAGTTCAGGAATGATATGGGTGAGAAGTCTGATTGTGCTCTGTGATGCCCTACGGTCATATGAGACAGGGATCTACGACTTAAACTGGATTTCGAATCCCTAGAAAATATAGATGCCACCCCTTGTATTCAAACTGAAACCTGTGGAATCATAGGCCAGAACTCTAACCAATTGGACATCAGGCTCCCTAGTTATGTTAATATTAGACTGGAAATTTTCGGCTTTCATTTTTATTTTATTTATTTATTTATTTTTGGTGGGAACAAGCATGGTTTTTTTTTAATGAGCAAAATATCCAAAAGTGCACTGATGAAGTACGCTATAGCGAGGGGTTATTATTTGGTGAGATAATAAACGATCACTCAAAAAACACACATTGTGCATTAGGTAAAGCCGAACTTAAATGCGCCCTATTTCCGCTTCACACTTACCAAAAGTGACCTAAATGTTTTTTTTAGTACTCGAGACTTACCGCCACTCACTACAGCTCATATTGCAAAGAAGTTCCTCTTCGAAAGAATTACTTCCGCGGCCGGGCTCTGTGTTCTTTTGAGGCCACTTCCGCCGTCCAACCAATCATCGCTTGCGACTTGGCCATCAAAAGTCACTCAGCCCAATTATTTATAACGACTGAATGAAACCTCCCCAGCAATAATCCTATATCCTCCTCCGTCGCTTCGTATAATGACCGCAGCTTGACCCTTCTTCCCCCCCTTCGTTCACGTGACCGTAGCATTCATCTATCAAAGATGTTCTTCCACTTTGCTAGATAGGGGGGTGGACAGCTCAAGAATTATGTGGAGATGACCTCTCAATATAAGAGGGCACCCGGAGTGGAACACACTCTCTCTCTTTGTTGCTTCTGGGCAGTGTGCTATTTGAATAACTGTTATGAAAGGCCATTTAGATGAAATGAGACAGGTTATGGTTACAGTGTAATTAGTCAATCAATGTATTTCACTGACAAATTATTGTATTATATCATGAAATCATAGGTATGAATTCTATTATTTATCATGGTATAAAAACGTTGGATAGGTAACTGAATTGAACTAGGTAAATGTTTTGTTAAATAATCGAATACTTGTATAGTTTAATTTGTTGCTCTATGGTAATTTTTGCTTACTTTAGGCTAATTATATCGGGACTTATAATTTAAAGTGGATTTCGAACCAAAGACAAACATCCATGCCACAACTAGAATTCGGACCTGAAGTATGTGATAACAAAGACCAGAACGCTAGCCAATTGGCCATAAGGGCTCATTGAGGTTGTGTTTCTCTATAAGATTGCTGAATTGGTTTACTGTTGACTTTAGAAAGCTATTGCTGATGGAACTGATTCTTCATTGGAAACAATATGTTATACTATACTAGGGCCTGATGGCCAATTGGCTAGCGCTCTGACCTTTGGTACCATAGGCTTCAGGTTCGAATGCTCTCGGTGGCATGGATGTTCGTTGGTGGTTCGGGATCCACGTTAAACTGCAAGTCCCGTTTTAGTTAGCCTAAAGCGTGCAAAAATAACCGTAAGCTACAAATCAAACCAAACTAAACAAGTATTATATTATTATTTAACTATACATAACTGCTATAAAAGGATAGTTCAGTTCAGTTATCTATCTATCTAGCGTTTTGATACCATGATAAATTATAGAGTTCATAAAGATGATTTCATGATAGAATACAATAATTTGTCAGTGGAATACATTGCGTGACTAATTACACTGGAACCATAACCTGTCTCATCTCATCTAAATGACCTTTCATAGCAGTTATTCAAATAACACACTGCCCAGAAGCAATAGAGAGAGATAGTGTTCCCTTCTATTGAGAGGTCATCTCCACATAATTCTTGTCCGGTTCACCTCCCATCTAGCAAAGTGGAAGAACATCTTTTGATAGATGAATGCTAGGGACACGTGGACGGTGAGGGGGTGGAGGGTCAAGCTGCGGTCATTATACGAAGCGACGGAGGAGGATGTAGGGTTATTGTTGGGGAGTTTCATTCAGCCGTTATAAATAATTGGGCTGAGTGACTTTCGACGGCCGAATCATAAGCGATGATGAGTTGGCCGGCGGAAGTCGCCTCAAAAGAACGCAGACCCCGGTCCACGGAAGTAATTCTTTCGAAGAGGAACTTCTTTGCGAGATGAGATGCAGTGAGTGACGATAAATCTCGAGTGTTAAAAGAAACATTTAGGCCCGCGATAGGTCGCTTTTGGTACGTGAGAAACGGAAGTAGGGTGTTATAGGGTGTAAACGGAAATACGGTTAAGTTCGGCTTCACCTAATGCACATTGTGTGTTTTTTGAGTTGTAGTTTATTATCTCGCCAAATAATAAGTCCCCCATAACAGAGTATTATGTTTCGGATATTTTGCTCATTAAAAAAACATGTTTGCTCACAGCAAAAAATAAAAATAAAAACCCAAAATTTCCAGTCTAATGTGCCTGATGACCAGTTGGCTAGTGTTCTGGCCTTTGATCCCACAAGTTTCCGGTTTGCTTCCCGGCTGTGCCATTTATGTTTGTAGTGGTTCGGAATCCACTTTAAGCCGTAAGACCTGGTCTCGTATTGCAGTATTGCAGTAGATAATGATGCCAATGAGACTTCTCACGAACACCATTCCCAAACCGTAAAGGAGAAACTTAGCTCTAGGCAGAGTGATTTGGTGTTGTTAATAGTAGTAGTAGTAATCCAGTCTAATTTAGTGTACAAAAAATCACAGCATAGAGACAAAAACAGTAAACGGCCAAACAAAACGAAAACGACAGTAAATGACCAAACCAATCAAATAACATTAAACTACCAAACCAAACTATACAAGTATTCTATTATAATTTAACTATACATTTACCCAATTGAATTCAGTTATATATCCAATGCTTTGATACCAAGATAAGTCATGACTTCATGATAGAATACAATAATTTGTCAGTGAAATACATTGCGTAACTAATTACACTGGAACCATAACCTGTCTCATCCCATCTAAATGGCCTTTCACAGCAGTTATTTAAATAGCACACTGCCCAGAAGCAATAGAGAGAGTTCTTCTATTGAGAGGTCATCTCCACATCATTCTTGACAGGTCCACCCCCCATCTAGCAAAGTGGAAAAACATCTTTTGATAGATGAATGCTACGGACATGAGGACGGAGGGTGGCGGGTCAAGCTGCGGTCATTATACGAAGCGACGGAGGAGGATGTAGGGTTATTGTTGGGGAGTTTCATTCAGCCGTTATAAATAATTGAACTGAGTGGCTTTCGATGGCCGAGTCACTGGCGATGATGAGTTGGCCGGCGGAAGTCGCCTCAAAAGAACGCAGACCCCGGCCGCGGAAGTAATTCTTTCGAAGAGGAACTTCTTTCCCGAGATGAGATGCAGCGAGTGGCAATAAATCTCGAGTGCTAAAAGAAACATTTAGGCCCTGCGATAGGTCACTTTCGTTGAGTGAGAAGCGGAAATAGGAGTGCATTTAAGTTTGTCTTTACCATAATGCACAATGTGTGTTTTTTGAGTGCTCGTTTATTATCTCGCCAAATAATAAGTACCAGTCCTTTGTAAAAAAGGATGAAAAAAATAATATTTAATCAAAGTAGAAAAAAAGGTGGATATATAATATACAAATATATATATTTTTTTAATTAGCCTCGGATCGGCAAATTAAAATTCTATCCGCGGGTCGGATAGAACATTTCGGAGGACCGGAGTTATCCCGCGGGCCATAGTTTGCTCATCCCTGATCTAGACCAAGTCCAAGAAAGCGTGCGGTTTCATGAAAGGGAAGGCAGCTTCTGTTGTGACGAAGCACCCATAGGTAAAAGTCTAATTTGACTCCGTGACTCTGAAAAGGAGGGCATAGAAAAATTCAACAAAGAAAAATTTTAATTTAGTTATTTTTTCCTCCCATATAAAACTAAAATTAATTTAATTAAATTTAATTAACGAATTAACATTTATAAAAACTGTATTAACATCCATTGTAATCCACTACAAGTTGAAAAAAATGTATTTGAACTTGAGTGGATGAATAAAAAGTCTTTTATTAATGATTGAAAATTTGAACAAGATATATATAGGAAGAGTGTGAACTAATAGTCGGAATTGAAAAACAACTTTTTTTTCTGAAATTGCTTAAAAATCATTGCACTAATTGATCAGTAACCAAACTGTTGCTGATTATGATTTAATATCTCACTGATGCACGTCAATCAGAAATTCATCAACACCCCTAGAAGACCTAGAATTAAGCAAGACGTTCCCAGCAGTCGAACCCCGATGTCGCATTCGAAGTTCTTGATCGCTGCAAAATGGAAGCAATTAGGGAAATCCCTCCGGATTTCGATTTTATGTCGGGACCTTATGTCTCGGATCCACGCAACAACCAATCAATGACCGATGTCTTCTGTATTTTGCATTTTATTGCCCTTTCTCCCCCAAGAAAAGGGAAAAGAGAAGGGATTATTATGACTCGGCAATCGAGAAAGAGGAAAAATGCACGTTTATTGGTGAGGAGATTTGTCTCTTCGGGGCTTTCCTCGCCCCCCTAGAAGATTGACGGAATAAAAACAGTAAGAAGATTGAGTTGCATCTTTTACTTACGGTTAACAGTGAGACATATAATTAATCTTTTTTTTCTTAACTTTACTTTCTTCTCGCTTGTGTTTGTGTAAAAAAAAAAAACCAGATAAATAAATAGATTTTTCTTAAAAGGGAAAAGAGGATTATTCGTACGCCTGTCGTTAGAGTGACTTTTTAAAGAAAAGTCATAAAAAGAAGAATAAAAAAAAATGCAGAAGCCAAAGCCATTTACATTTTTTTAAAAGAATTGTTTGTTTTAAAAAAGTAAAAGAAGTTAATGTATGTCTTGGTTAGTTGACAAAGTGATTTAAATATAATACAGCTGAATTATGGAAATAAAATAAAAATTAGTAATTAATGTTCTCTATTTAATCATTTATATTAAAAAAGATTTATAAAGTCAATTGAGGTTTTTATATCAACGAGGTTAGTAATTACTGAATATTTTTTTTTTGTTCTAAGCAACTGACAAACACTTAGACAGCTTGGTCTTGGATGCCTTAAGGCAAGAGCTGCACAGACGTTACTCACTTTGCATTACCCAGGGGGAGCGTGTAACTTGAAGATAAGCCACGGACGAAGAGTAACAATGCCCCTGCAACGCTCTACGATCATATTAGACCGGGACCTACGGTTTAAAGTGGATTCCGAACCACTACAAGCATCCATGGCACCACCGGGACTCGAACCCGAAACCTGTGGTAGCGAGCGCTAGCCACTCGGCCATTCAGCCCTCCCTTTGAAGATTGACGGAATAAAAAAAGTAGTAAGAAGATTGAGTTGCTTTTCTAGCATCTTTTACTTACTGTTAAGTGAGACATATAATTAATTTTTTTTTCTTAACTTTCTTCTCGCTTGTGTTTGTGTAAAAAAAATGCACTCTAAACAGTATGTCCAGGTCTAATATGACTGTTGAGCTTTGGGCGTAGGACTAATGAACCCTACCCCGTAAAACGAAAAACATCTCCTGTCTAGAAATCTGCCAGTAGGCCTTGGTACACGAGGGGGCTGTTGCGCCACTGATGATGATGAAATATAAATATTATAGCCATTGATTGATTTAGTATTGATTTATTATCATAAAAATTTAATTTAAAATATATCAGCATTAAAATATTTAATCATAAAAGTAATTAAAAACTAACTCTGGCGCTCGATACTATAGGTTTCATGTTCGAGTCCCGGCGGTGCCTTGAATTTTCGTAGAGGTTCGGAATCCACTTTAAACTGTCGGGTCCGGTCTCATATGACCGTAGATAATCACAGAGACCAATCAGACTTCTTCTCACCCATATTATTCCCAGACTCTATAAGAGCAACTCAGCTCGAGGCACAGTGATGTGGTGTGGGGTAGTAGTAGTAATAATAGAGCCATTAAATTATTAGAATATAATAGATAATTATAATAAATAATTCATTAATTGAATTTTTAATTTGCTATTAACATATTCCAATCATATACAAACGTATTATAATAATTCTTAAAATCTTTGTCGAAACATTGTATATCTTGCCAAGAAACCCATAGAGTATTAAAGCAAATTACATTAAGAATTGATATGTTCTCATAATAACATCTTTTTAAAGCGCAAAAAAAAAATATTTCTAAAATAACACTAGATCTTTTCTAACATAACATTTACGTTTATTTAAGAAAGCAAAACTTAATTGCCCATGAACAATAACTTGCCATAAACATATTCTAAGAATGTACAAACATTAATATCATCAAATTACGAATTGTTTACAGTTAAACGCTTTTGATAACCGCCCGCTTACACAGAAATTTAAACGCCTCCGCGATTATAAATTCTGTACCACGGTGTTTATATTAACTGCAACCGCCAGTAATGTAAATAAAATCTTATTAATTCAAACCCCCACGGCTGAAAACGATATTTAAGTCGCGCTAAAATGTTTATCAAAGATTTTTCTCGAGATAAAGTTTTGGTTGATGTTGGAGTTTAATTTTAAATCCTTTTTCCCTTCCCCTTCTCTTTCCCCTACAACTTTAGGAAAAATATAACTTTTTTCCCCCTTTTCTAGTAAAAGTTGCTTTGGCTTAGGGAAAATATATATTGACAAAATATGTTGTTTCTTACCCCACTTTGTACACAAGAAACATCTAGACAAAGTTCAAGAAACTGTGCGGTTTCATGGATAGAGGGAAAAGGGGCAGCTTCTGTTGGGATGGAGCACCCTAGGTAGAAGTTCGACTTGGCTCTGAAGTTGGGCGTGGCTTGAAGTTCGACTTGGCTCTCTGGGAACTACCTGGAGAAAATCCTTCCAGGTAGTCCGACTAACGTGGTTGAACATCACAAATGCTATCGAGTCTTCCCGTTTTTTGAAACAGTGTCTACAACAAAGCCGCCAGAGTATTGAACCTCAACCTAATTCCCACCAGCGGCGCATGTTGCTACTGAGCCACGACATGCATACAAAATATGAAGCTAATTATATTGAAGATAAATCTTATGAGAAGCATTTATTAATAGAATCATTAAATTATTAGAATAGAATAGATAATCCTAATAAATAATTCAGTAATTGAATTTTTAATTATTATATATACCAAGAATATACATATTATATTATATAAGAGTTCTTAATAACGTTTCGAAAAATTATATATTTTGCCAACAAATTGATAAAATATTAATGCAAACTACATTAAGAATCGCTATGTACTCATAATAACATCTTTTTAAAGCGCAAAAAAAAAGTTACTAAAATAATATTAGATTTTTTTTCATAACATAACATTTACATTTATTTAAGAAAGCAAAACTTAATTGAACATGAACAATAACTTACCATAAACATATTCTAAGAATGTACAGAAGTTAATATCATCAAATTACGAATTGTTTACAGTTAAACGCTTTTGATAACCGGCTCGCTTACACAGAAATTTAAACTCCTTCGCGATTATAAATTCTGTACCACGGTGTTTATATTAACTGCAACCGCCAGTAATGTAAATAAAATCTTATTGATTCAAACCCCCACGGCTGAAAACGATATTTAAGTCGCGCTAAAATGTTTATCAAAGATTTTTCTCCAGATAAAGTTTTGGTTGATGCTGGAGTTTAATTTTAAATCCTTTCCCCCCCTTTTCCCTCTCTTTCCCCTACAACTTTAGAGAAAATATAATTTTTTTTCCCAATCCTAGTAAAAGTTGCTTTGGTTTAGGGAAAAATTTTGTGCTGAGTTTGTCGGAGATTTATTTAACTTAGCTCGGCAAATTTCAATTTACTTTCAAAGTTTTTATTTATGTATTTAGATTTTTTTTTTTTACGTAACATCTAAATACTTAGATGGGAATTAAATAGATAAATATTTTGCTAATTAATAGTTTATTTGGACTTAGGAAGACATTTATATTTGTTTATGAGGAATGGTGCCTTTTTTTAAAGAAAATGTTATGGAATTAGTGATTTTGAATAAAATAAATTTCTTAAGAACAAAAAAAAATATATATTAACGGAGTTTAAGTTTGTACTTCTAGAAAAAGTTAAATAGAATAAAAAAATAGTTGAGTTCGTTAGATCAGACCTGTTTCTTTACGTTTTAATTACTTGCTTCTATTTTTAAAATAATTTTATTCTTTTATGCAACATGCTTTTATTTATTCTTTGAAATCTTAGATTATAGGTAAAGATTTATTTAAAGCCTTAAATATCTTTAATGATTAAAATCTTTTGATTTTTTTTTTAAAAATAAAATAAAGTAGCTCTCGTGATTAAAATTTGTTTTGAAAATTAATGGAGGCCTTTAATACCACGGGCTTTAAGTGCGAATCCTGGCATTGGCATGGATGTTTGTTAGTGGTTCAAACTCCACGTTAAATTGTAGGTCCCTTTCTAATTAGCTGTTACTGTATTAGCATTTTACTGTTTTTCACATTTTTTTTAAATGTGGAGAAGAAAGAATATGGATTCATGAATCTAAATCTAAATCATTTAATCATCTATCGTTTAATCATCATTTAATCATCTATCATTTTTAAAGCACGTGGATTCATGAATCAAGTGACACAATTGCTGAAATTTTTGTAAATTATTAACACCACTTTAGTAGGTCAGTGTTGTAGTTGGAAAGTTTTTTAATAATTGCTTTGAAGTTTCAGAAACTAAGATAAAGATAGCAATATATTTTTGGGATAGAACACCTTAAATGATAAGCACAAATTCTTGATATTCTTTTCTATTCTTGACACTTTTCAGGTTCTTGATATTCTTTTATATTCTTTACTCTTTTTAAGTTCTTGATATTCTTTTCAAATTCTTGATATTTTTATCCGAAAAACGTAAAAATTTTCTATTAATTTTTAAATATCTTTACTGTATTTTAATATTATCTAAAATAGCCTATTTTTATGTCATAGTATTGTATTCCAAAATCCATCTCATAAATAACTATTTGCAATACAACACATTGCAGTTAAAATAATAGTAATCTAAATATCAAATTACTAGACTCATTATTTTTAACCTAGCCTAGGTTAAAAAGGCTATTGTCTAAATATCTGAGCAACCATTATGGATTTACATACTTTTAGCAGTTTATTGTTGGGAAATTTTAACTCCATATCCCTCAAACGACTTACCATAAGTTTCACCACTTCTGCTGAGCCCCATAAAAATAAACTGTTACATTAACTCACCTCAGCCCTCAATATGGATTCCTTATCATAGAAATTTAATTTAAAATATATCAGCATTAAAATATTTACGCATAAATGTAATTAAAAACTAACCAAGTTGCATTAAAAATTAATGCTTTTCATAAAAATATGACTGGAGGAATGACGCTCTGGACAATGAACTGACAGGAGGAATGACGGAAACAATTTCCTTGAAAAAAAAACTTAGAAATCATTGTATTAATTGATTGTAACCAAAGCTGTTGCTAGCCATGATTTAATATCTCAATTACCAAGCATTTGCGTATCATACGGGAGAAAAACCGGAAAACTCATTGCAGTTAAAATAATAGTAATTTTAATATCAAATTACTAGACTCATTATTTTTAACCTAGGCTATTGCTATTGTCTAAATATCTGAGCAACCATTATGGATTTACATACTTTTAGCAGTTTATTGTTGGGAAATTTTAACTCCATATCCCCTCAAACGACTTACCATAAGTTTCACCACTTCTGCTGAGCCCCATAAAAATAAACTGTTACATTAACTCACCTCAGCCATATATTAGTCGTTATTTTACATAACTCCGAGAGAATATACCTCCGTAAAACTTCACCCTAAAACAAGAAATATATCGTTACTTCCCACCAGAACCCAAAGTAAGCCCTGCTGGTAGACTGGGGAAGATTGGAAATCCTTGTCACTCTCAAACTTTACGATATCTATATGTTCTAGAAAGCAGTTGAAATTTTATCGCGTATAAAATGAACACCCCTCCATCTCTAACTTCTTCCCCTATAACTGTTTTCCCCCTTTTCTATGTCACTTTTTCCCTCCTTTTTTTCCCCTTGGTTTTATTTCCCTGAAATTCCCTTTTTTACGGCCAAATTCATGCATTTTGCTTGCAGCGATCTAGGGGTAAGTTTTAACGACAAACTAGAAGGGATTTTTTCTACTTTTTTTTCCCGATATTTCCTCTGGATATTTATACATATATATATTTTATTTATTTATACATTCATTCTATGTGAAGGGGGAAAAAAAGAAATATTGATCCCTTTTCACGAATGGTGAAGAGAGGTGCAGTTTCAAGGAAAATATACTCCCGTTCGATTATATCGTTATATTTCCCTCAACATTTTATGACAATGGGGAAAAAATAAAAGGGAAGAAAATTCACGCCCAAGTTTCTTAAGTACGAAATTCTGTTACGATGCCTAAACCCGTGTTATCTGTCAGAAAGATTTGTTGAGTTCGATTTTCAAGGAGTTGAAAAATGTAAATAGTAGGAAGAGCCCTACATTTTATTTTTTATATACATGTGCTTTCCACCTCTCTCCATATATACTCTTTTCCCGTTCTTTCTTGTTTAAGAAACTTCTTTCAATGTTTTACTTCAAGCAGAATTTTTTGAATATTTCTTTTTCCTTTTTTTACAATTTTTTTCCCTCTTTTTCTTTTTAGCAGGGAAAAAAAACTTGTATTTGAATTTTCTTTTATTTTGTGTTCGAAACGATTTTGTGCGTTACTTTTCGTGTCTTTGCATTGATTTGAATTTTTCTACCCGTATTTTTTTTGTGGGTTTATTTTTTTACGTAGATAAACAATGATAGAATAAAGATAGAATATTATATATAACCTTCAATAAGAATCCACTTAGGAGTTTACAGGATCATGTTTTATAAGATTATTTTACATTTTAAAACAGATTATTTTAAATATGCATAAAATTTTACTGTTTTTCATACTTTTTTAAAAAATGTGGAGAAGGAAAAAAGTGGATTCATGAATCAAAATCTAAATCATTTAATCATCTATCGTTTAATCATTTAATCATCATTTTTTAAATTCATGAATCAAATTCTAAATCATTTTAATCATCTTTAAATCATTTTAAAGAACATGAATCAAATTCTAAATAATTTTAATCATTTATTGGATTAAGAACATGAATCAAATTCTAAATCATTTTAATCATCTATTGGTATTAAGAACGTGGATTCATGAATCAAAATCTAAATCATTTAATCATCCATCATTTTTAAAAAACGGACATTCGTGAATCAAAGGCTAAATCATTTAATCATCTACTGTTTAATCATCATTAAATCCTCTGCCTTTTTAAAGAACGTAGGTTCATGAATCAAAATCTAAATTATTTAATCATCCATCGTTTAATCATCATTAAATCATCTATCAATTTTAAAAAAACATTGGATTCATGTATCAAATTCTAAATCATTTTAATCATAATTAAACCATCTATCAATTTTAAATAACGTAGATTCATGAATCAAAATCTAAATCATTTAATCATCATTAAATCATCTATTATTTTAAACAATTGCTGACATTTTCATAAATTAGTAATACCACTTTAGTCGGTAAGTGTTGTTTTTTAGGTATGGAGAGTTATGATTTCTAAAGTGTTTTCAGAAATAGCGGCTTTGTATTCATGCTAGAAAAATCCAAAAATAGTCTAGCTAGACTATTCCATCTGTTATTGAAGGATTCTCTGTCATAATATCCACTTAGGCATAACAATAGCAACAACAAAAAGGAGACAGTGGACATAAAATTATGCAATACGAAATTGTACTACGATGACTAGAATGGCCAGATAGATTTAATTATTATTGATATGATCTTCATAAAGAACACCACCTTGTTTTTAAAAACGCCATTTAGGTGAAGGATCTATCATGGTTTGGGCCGCATTTGCATCCTGTTGTGCAGCTTAAATTATTGCTCCTCTGTCTACAACTGGAGATTGAATATTTCAACAAGACAATGTATTTGTGCATATTTCGTGATCTACAAAATCCTGGATGATGGAGAGCGGGGTAAAATCTCTTCAATGGTAAAGGGCCTGGTGGCCAAGTGGCCAGCGCTCTAGCCTTTGGTGCCACAAGTTTCAGGTTCGAATGCTGGTATTGTTGTTGTTTAGCACGGATGTTTGTTAGTGGTTCGGAATCCATTTTATACTGTAGGTCCAGGTCTGTTTAGCCCACGTGTGCACAGATGACAGTAGAGCGACAAACCAGGCCAAACTTCAATGGCCGTCTCGGTGCCAATAATTTAATCTAATGGAAAACATTTGGGAGATTCTGGTTCGAGATCACAATTGAAAATTTCTGGAACAATATTGTTCCTAACATCTTCAAAGCTTTTTCTGGTTCTGAACCGACAATTAATACAGGTATTAGAAAAAAGAGGTTTCCTCATCACATATTAAATAATAAATCATATCAGTTATATGCTTTTATTCCAACTTCAACTAAGTTCCTAAAATCTCATAGAATTTTACATAATGTAACTAAACATAAATGTATTTTTATTGAGATTTCCCTATAACATGATGCATCCTTACATTTCATAAAAAAATGATCTGTATTTCTAGTCTCATGTCATATTTTTTTGTACTGTTATACTTTTTTCCATGGAATTACTATCCAGCCTAAATATATTTTATCTCTTACCCGAAATATACTATGTCTCTTTTTTCATTTTTAAAGTGTAACTTACGAAAGCAATTTTAATTATTTTACAATTAAATTAAAGACCTTTAAATGAAATTACTGCATTCAGAAATTTCTGCTAATTGATATTAAAATTCACTAGTCGTTTTTTTGTATAAATGATTGAATAGAGGACATTTATTTACAATTTTTTAATTTCCATAATTCAACTCTATTGTATTTTAAATTACTTTGTCAACTCATCAGGACATACATTAACTTCTTTTAAGTTCTTAAAACAAACAATTCTTTTTAAAAAATGTAAATGGCTTTGGCTTATGTATCTTTATTTTTTTTTCTAGCTCCGACTTTTCTTTTCGAACAACAAGCGTACGAATAATCCTCTTTTCCCTTTTAAGAAAAATCTCTTTATTTATTTATTTTTTTTACACAAACACACGCGTAGAAGACAGTAATGTAAAGTAAAAGAAAAAAAAAAAGATTAATTATATGTCTCACTGTTAACCATAAGTAAAAGATGCAAGGAAAGCAACTCAATCTTCTTACTGCTTTTTTTATTCCGTCAATCTTCTAGGGAGAAAAGCGAAGAGACAAATCTCCTCACCAATAAACGTGCATTTTTCCTCTTTCTCGATTCCCGAGTCATAATAATCCCTTCTCTTTTCCTTTTTCTTGGGGAGAAATGGCAATAAAATGCAAAATACAGAAGACATCGGTCATTGATTGGTTGTTGCGCGGATTCAAGACATAAAGGTCCCGACATAAAATCGAAATCCCGGAGGGATTTCCCTAGTACTTCCATTTTTGCAGCGATCAAGAACTTCGAATGCGACATCGGGGTTCGACTGCTGGGAACGTCTTGCTTAATTCTGGTCTTCTAGGGGTGTTGATGTATTTCTTATTGATATGCGTCAGGGAGATATTAAATCATAGACAGCAACAGTTTTGGTTGCTAATCAATTAAATAAAACAGTTCCCAAGTTATTTGAGGAAGAGTTTCACTCGTGGAATTGTTTTTAGATTCTCAGTTCAAACTTCTGGAGTTTGGTTCAAGTCGGAGTGCTGTAGATGTTAAATAGTGGTTCTAATACCGCTTTAAACCGTAGTGCCCATTCTAATAATATGACTGAAAGGCGTTGGGCGTAGGACTTCAAACCTACCCCATAAAGATGCATTTCCCGTCTCGAAATCTGCCAATGAGCAGACGGCCTTGGTCCGCCATGGGGCTGTTGCTGATGATGCACACTGTTGCTCCACTGATGATATTATTTTACCGACAACTTCTTTCAAATCCAGCGACTGTTTTTATTATGATCTGCTTTATTTGAAAGCAATTTGCGAAAGCATTTTATGTAATTATCTTTTGCAAACGATAAATTAAGCATTTTAACTATAATATATTAAATTCGCAGAACCTACTGTTAGTTGGTGTTACACATTGATTAACATATGTTACATTTAGTAATTTGCAATATTTACGTTTTCAATGCCATAAATGATGATTAAATAGAGAGCATTAATTACTGACCTTTTTGTTTTTCATTTCCATAATTAGCTCTATTATTATTTAAGTGACTTTTTTGTCAATAATCAGAAGACGCCATTAACTGTTTTAAGTTTTTAAAACAAACGGTATTTTTAAAAAACGTGCTTAAAATGCCTTTGGCTTTGCATCTGGCTTG
>BPLQ01009419.1:0-31034 GCA_021605075.1 Caerostris darwini
TGTATATACAATTAAATTAAATTATAATTAATTAAAAATAATATTAATTAAATTAAAAATAAAATTAAATTAAATTGAATTAAAAATAAAATTTATCATACAATAAAAAAATAAATGAAAAAATTTCATGTGTGATATATCATTATTTTAATTTACTAGTTTGTATTTATCAATTATTAATATTTATTCCCGAAAATGTTTAAAAACAAAATCAATATTGGAATAAATTGGCTTGAACTTTCTAGCAACAAGAACAGTTCCTCAGTTCAGTGCAATTCTATACGGATTAAGTTTTTGTCAGTCTAATGCATGTCGTGTTGATATTGGTGTCAATATGCATTTATCAATATATTATGTATTAAAGTAAAATTGTATGTAATTATTATATTATTCTTGTGCTGTGATGTTATGTTTTATGTGTGTCCGGGGGAAGGGTGTATTGGATGGTCACCAGCCCTTACCTGCTCAAAGGGATGACCCGTTACAGGAGGAAGCAGGTCTGCAACTGCGAGTCTCTTGGGAGGGTGTTTAAATTGGCGTGGACATGCGAGACTTCAAAGCGCCAGAAGGTGAAGACTTATTTGTGCAAAGTGCAAAGTTGTGTTATTTAATGGAGTACCGGGGGAGAGATCCCCACACCTCCGGTTACATAATTAAATTAAAGCTGCATAATTAGAAAAAAACAATTAGTTGTGATTATCGCGTAATTTATTGATGGAGTGTCTGTTTCTGTTCGAAAACAGAGTACTTTGGCGGCGAACAGCTTGATAAGGATATGCTTCGAGAAATATGTACAAAACTCTCCGACCTGATTAAATGCCGGCATTCACATGTGAATAATCAGGCAGGAGGCCGGTGGTCTAAAAGCCATAAAAACAAAAGTGTTAAAAACATGAAGGGGAGAAAAGGGTGTCGAAGAAGGAGAGTGGGCGAGACAGTGAACCGACGCTGAAATGGAGCATTGTTACTGCACGATGAGTCAGTGGACAGGATCTTCAGAAAATTTGCTGATTGCAATCGTTACGGTACAGCATAAAGCATATTTGGAGAGGAAAACATGCTTGTGGAATGTGTGTAAAAATGTGCAATACGTATAAAGTCCTTTTAATTTCCGTGACGATAAGTATTTACCTTAACTTTCATATGTGTTTTTGTACATTTTTTTTTTTTTTTTTTTTTTTTGAAATGATAAGTTTCTTATAATTGATGCATTCTTGTATATCTGTAAATGTTTAAATAACGGGTATCTTCTTAATGATTCCTTTTTGGATATATATTCGTTCAATACTTTTGAAGAGCAAGGAATTTCCTTGCGCTTCAATTTTATATTCAAAAAAATATTTTTTTCCATTACATATTTTTTGTTATATATTAACTTTCTACAGATATTTCTATATATTATATTTTTTTCTTTAAATGTTTTATTATGTTTTTGTTTGTTGGATTTCTCTAGGGTTTATTTATATATATATACGTACAGATTTAATATGGTTTTATTATGTATTCACTTTTTATCAATCTCTTTGACATTTTAGATTTTTTTATATGTTTTCATTTTCATATATATATATTTTATGGTGTTTTTGTTTAATGTATAGAGTTAATATTAGTTTAATGTTAGAGAGTTATAGATTAGTTTAATGTTTAATTCATGAGTGCGTCACGAAATCCTTTCTGCAATTTTTTTCGTTTGTTTGCTTTGGGTTTTTGTGTGCTGAGACTGATGTGTCTCCGACGGTGAAAGTTGAGAAGAGGGAAGCCCCCATAGATAACGATCTCCTCCACGGAAAGGATTTACAATGAGATGTCGTTTGCCATAAATTTACGTTGTTACTACTCCATTGTAGATTTGCCTCTGGTGTTGGAGGAACTGAACAATGTTCGCGCATCATCCATCTCTTCGAATTTTGTTTGTTATATTATTTTCGGTTTCTAATACACTCCATCAGTGGGTTTATTTTTTCTCGTTCCTTTCGTTGTGGTAGATAAAATCCGGTAGCCGCCTTATGCCTGATCTTCTGTGTGCACCGCGACGGTGAGGTTGCTTTGAGCTGTTGTTGCGATCGGTTCATACAGAGGAATTGACAGACCTAACTGTTCCTTTCTTTCTTTTTTTTCTTAGCATCTTTTGGAGTAAATGCGTTGACCCTGTTTTGATGAGGTGTTTATTACCTTTCGAGAAGTGTTATGTTTTTTCTTTACGATTATTTCTTTTTATATATTTGTTTTCCTAGCTTCCTAACTTTTATGACTATACTTCTTAACTTTTATTTCTTTTCCAAATTCTTGTTTGTAACGATCGACCGCATTACTTCTGTCTAATTTTTTTAAGGCAATTAGTGTATTGATACAGATATAGAGTTGCTGTTAACAGCTAGTCAAATTTCCAGGCAACTTGTTGATTAATCGTAGTGTTGCTTGTGATTTTTTTTTTTTTTTTTTTTTTTTAACATTTCTGATAACTTTTGTAGCCAACTTCATAAGTTCACTAAATTATTTTTTGTGCCCAGTAGGTTAAGGACCTTTGAACTTTTCAAAAAGAAGGGAAAATTTTGTTCCTTTCCGTTTATTACAAGATTGCTTTATTGGAAATCATAGAGGCATTGTGTTTTGGTTTTGCTCAGGTTCGTATTATGAAGAGTTTTTAATACTTGAGAATAGGAGGTTAGATCTTTTTATAAATGATTGTAGAGTATTGATATGTTTGGCTTCATTTTTTGTTGGAGATTTGTGAAAATCTTCGTATGACTATGCAATATTCTATCATCGTGGTTTTTTTCTTCATTTTTGAGAGACTTGTAAGGTTGTTAGAATTTATATATTTGTATATATATATATATATATATATGTGTGTATATAGATATATATATAAAGGTATATATATTTGGAATTCATATTTGAGGAAGTCAACTGAATTTATTTTTCCGTATGAGGGTGTTTCTCTTTTTTAAAACTGGGAATTTTGTTTTTCGGAATATATGGTAAAACTGTTTAAGAAATGTTCGTTAAAGTTTCGTTCGAAATTTCGTTGAAGAAATTATAGTTTATTTCTAAAATCAGAGCGTCATTAAAATAACATTTTATTTAAACATTAATTGACTCTTAAATGACAACAGCGAATCCACAAATCACTTGCAGACAGAGATTTAAAAAATAAATCTATCGGGTTCATTGAAAACTCAATTTCTATTATGATAGTTTTGTGTATATTTTTATAGAACTCTCTGTAGCAAGAATTTTCGAGTTAAATTTATTTTTCTCTAATAATTGTATCATTTTAAGTTCCGAACAATTGCAATATTATCTTCAAAGCTGTCTCATTCTTACACGTTTCTATAGATTTTTACAAATCTATGATCATCGTTAATTATCTCGACAAATTTTTCACCCTAATTACCAGTACTTTCATTTTGGCCGTCTGTTTTTCACTTTTTACAGAAAAAGTTTGAGTTATTTTTACGAAATAAAAGCACTTCTCTGAGTAAATCAATACAATGAAACCTTTTAAAAAAATACTTCCTTTTCCTTAATATTAGGAAAACTTGTGTTAATTCTGATCAACCAAACGAAGACAGGCAACGAAACCTTTCGGCCAATCCAATTTGCTCCAATTCGGCTTTCCAATTTGCCCACTTAGAGATTCAGGAGAAGTAATGGACAGGGAATATCAGCTCCGATGCGGGGTTTTTCGTGAGCTTACAGAGGAGTCGTGACATTGGGAAGCAAGTTCGCTCATTAGCATTAGGCAATGACTCTGCTCTTCTTTTTGTTATTAGTTCTTGATAGTTCTATTGCTTTAAGTGCTATTGCTCTATGCAACTTTTTACCTAGCCATTGGAAGTAATATATATGTATCCATTTTATAGTGATTGTAGCAACATATTGGAATATCTATTCATAGAAGCTTATATCATCCTCATCATCATCATCAGTGACGCAACAGCCCTTTTGTAGTGCCGTCTGCCTGCTGACAGATTTCGAAACAGGAGATGTTTTGTTTTTACGTACGGGGTAGGGTTGTCAGCCCTACACCCAATGCTCTAAAGTCATATTTGACTAGGATCTAGGGTTAAAAGTGATTTCCGAACCTCTCCAAACATCCATCTGGGACTCGAACCCGAAACCTGTGGCACCGAGCGGCAGAATGCTAGTCACTCGGCCGTCAGGCCCAGTCCTTATAATTGTGACAAATACTTTATACAGGAATAAAAGTATGACAAATTCATTCTTTGACAAGAAGCATCCTGCATATTTATTGCAATATTTAAAAAAATTTTATAAGCATGACAAAATAATTTAAGTGTTTAAATTAGTAAAAAAAAAACAGAATTATTTAGTTTCACATTAGGCTTGGTGAAACAAATAACATTTATGTGAAGATTGACTTTAACCAAAAAAAAATTATCACATTGAAAAAAAAGAGAGTAGAACTTCCGCATTCAATGTTGAAAAATGTTTCACTTACGAATTGTCAGGAAGAAATACTTTCTGCAGCTGAAGGGAAAACAAAGTACTGTACTGTCTTCAGAAAGCATGGATATAAGTGGAGGTAACGCTGGTGTTTTTCCCTCTTCAAGTTGAATTTCTGAAAAGTGTATGTTTGTGAGTTAAATACTTCAAATGAATAGATGCTCAAGAAGGGAGAAAGAGCGGAAATGGTTTAAGTTATATTTATTCTAATATCCCTTATTTGAACTCGGGAAACAATTCCTCCGATCACTATTTCAATTCATTTCAGTGAAAGGAAGACATTCTGCATCATTCAACAATGGGATATTCGAAAAAAGAACTTAGTTAAAAAAAATCGCAAATAAATTAAATACGCCGATTCGTTGTTTCGTTGTTGTGTAGCTAATGTGCTAAAGGAGGGCTGAGGTCCTAAAAGTCAGGTGGCATTATTTATACCTACCTCATTCAGAATGACAGTGTATAAAGCATGCAGCATTAATTCATAAAGTAATATTTCATTCTTTCATTTAATTAGTTAGTTTTTAATGTAACAATAGATTTAAAAAGGATGGATTTTTCTTATCGCTTTTTACAAGTTTTAAATTACAAAAGTGGTAAAACTCTTCTTATTAATTTCTGTAAAATACAGAGTTGGTTTCAACAGTATAAATATTACCAAAAAATTGAACCAAATTTCGGTTCTAAATTTATTAAAAAATTATTGTTTTTTTTTTTTTAAAAGAATTTTAAATATATTCTTTTTTATGAATAATACAAACAAATAATATCATTATTATTAAAAATACAAGATGCAAATTATATAAAAATAAATCAGAAATGTATATATTTTTTCCCTCCTTTTCAGATCGAATGTTACGAATAAGGGATTAAAATGTGGCGATTAAAGAGAGAAAGACGGGAGGCAAATGCGGAGTTTCGTGACATTGATCCTATTTTAATTGTTCGCCGAGAGATGCCTATCTATTTAGCAATTCATAAAACCCTACTACTTAATAGTACCCTCATTACTATATGACCTATGCCACTTTCTCCGTTTTCCCAAAATGAAACTGCATTTCTGCAGCAAGGATTTATACAATTCCATTCCTATCAACAAAGGAGAAATACTCCCCAATAGAAATATAAAATGCAGAGAAAATCAGTGAAGTGTAAATTAGGTTTTTTAATCAAAATAGCTTTGAAGTGCTTTCAAAATAACGCATGTTTAGTAATATGGCTTTCTGTAATTCTTTGACGTTGATAATTATTATTAACATTCTGAAATAAGAAATATCTATAAATCACAAAAAATGTTATTAAAAACTGTCACTATTTTTTAATCTTTATGATTCATTTCATTATAACAATCATTTGGAGCATTTGTTCTTTTTTATTCTATATTATTGAGAATGTGATTTATTAGGAAAGGCAATTTAATGATATATTTGCTACAATATATATATATATATATATATATATATATTCTTTATAATTAAATAAACATTTCCTTTTTGCTGAAAATTTTTTACAAAGCCAAATGATATAATTATTTTCTTTTTTCATTTTCTTAATAGCTTTATTTAACTGTATATTTTGGAAAGCTTCATATATTATAAAACTTTGAATGGATTTTAGGGTTTTAAATTAGTTGCATTTGGTCTGCAATTTCAAATTCGGTTAGTAAACAATTCAAGTATTACATAATTTATACTTGTTACCGAAATAGTGTCATTTGACATGCATGTGATTAATTGAAATAAGTGCATCGAATGCTAATTTTCAACAAACTAATAAAAATTGGTATCGGTATCTGATATGATTCTCGTATTGCATGAAGAAAAGAAATGTTGACGTCAGAAAGATTGTACAGCATGTTTTTTCCTTGAATTCTTTTTGAATTATTTACGATGTATAATTATTTTTGTTTACTTTGTATTTATTTTTTCAGTAATTAAATTTCACTTTACATTGATTATTTCTTTTTTATATTATGGATAGTTCGGCCCATCTATAGCCAACTTGAATCAAATTGGTGTTCAACGTATTTCACATTCTTTTGTTGACAGAAACTAAGTATTTTTGTTCTTATTTCTATTCAAACCGATTATATTACAATATTTTTAAGTGCCAGTTGATGTCCATTTTAAGATTTAAAAATCCAACTAAGAGATATTTATTGGATACTCTAAAATTTTGCAGGTGTATTTCTCATGGTTCTCGAACTTTTTCATGTTTGCGGGAAAAAAAATTTAATTAAAAAAAACTCATAGTAAAGTGAAAATTTACAATATTTTTGGCTAATTTTGCATATTTAGACACCCAAAACTCTTAGAAGATATACGTTGATTACTCTAGAATTTTGCACTTAATGTTTCTTATCTGTCCTTACTAATTTGTCGCTCTAGTGAAAGAAAAAAGAAATCTGAAAATGTAGAAGCAACTGTTAATTGAAAGTTTGTACAATATTCAGCTATTTTTGTATGTTGAAATGAAAATGAAATCGAAAGACATTTATTGATATTATTCAAATTTTGTACATATGTTTCTGAAATCTTCCACAATATTTCCGCACCAGGAGGAGAAAAAAAAACCCACTCTGCTCTATTATTTATGCTTGCAATTCAAATGATTTATTTCCTGATTATTGTTGTATTCTCTGTTCTTTTTTATTTTTCGTTAATCTTTTTTTTTGCTGTAACTGTTCATAATCTGCCATTGGAATAAAAAAAAATTTCCTGATTATTAAAGTTAAACTAAATTTTTATAACACATTTTTAAACAGAAACTAACTTTTACATTTTTACATGACAACTTATTCGTGTGGAATAAATTTAAGGTGTCGGAAAGCTTTGCCAAATTTATGTTTCATTCATTGAATGACTATTATTATATAGAGTGATTATAAATTTAAAGGAATTTGATATTTTAGAATTTTTGAAGCTAATCTGAAAGCCATATTTTATACATAAATGAATGTATATAAAACTCTTAAGGACAATTAAAAAAAAGCAAAGGGAAACTCTATAAAAGATTTTATTTTACATTCACCACATTAATTAATTTATGTTGAAGAAATTTTATTTTTATTTCTTATTTCATATATAGTATTGTGTATGATGTTAATGTGTCTTAAAATCTAAAACATATTATTTGGCATATTTTTTTTAAAGATGCATTGAAATAATTTTTTTCATTTTTATTCTAGTCAAAACTTCTGAATGTAGATGAATTTCAAAAAAATTGAGATCAAATTTAAACACCAAATGTGCTGTGGAAGAAATTGATTATTTTTTTTTCCCCTTAATTTATTCATTCAGAAAACCTTTAAAGGCTGATCGATGTTTCTTGGTGATGTTTGCTGTTGAAAAATTTATGGTTCCATTTTTTTTTTTTTTGCAAGAAATAGTATTCTATGCTTTCAATTTAAATGTTATGTTCTTTTAATAATATTAGATTTTTTTTCATGCAGTCTTTTGTCTACATGAAATAAAATCCAAAAACCATATTGTTATTCTCATACATTTAAACACAATGGGATAGGCTACTAACAATTACGAAGTACCGATGGACTTAAATTCTTCTTAATCTCCTCGTCTTAATTTAAAGTAACAATAATTTATTTCAGTTAGGCTGCTTAATTAATTGTTACGGAGAATTAATTCTTTAAAAAATGAAAATAAAATATGAATATTTAATAACGACAAAGAGAAAAAAATGAAGTTAGAAAAAAAAATTCAAAATTTAGAAAAAGAATTTTTAAATATCAGGTGCTTTTATAGTTGCAGAAACAGTAAAAATGATCATTGATAAAAAAAAATCCATTAAATACCAATTTTTTTTTTTTAAAAATATGCAAAAATTATCATAAATAATAATAAATTACACTTCACTAGTAGGCGGAATCACTTAAGTGTACAACGTAGCAGGAAAATATGCGGATGAACCTACTTTCTAATGGCTAGTTCCAATTGTTGCGCCAATTCAGCGTTTAATAAAGAGAGAAAAAATTGACGGAAAAATCGAAGCTCAGATACCCAATTAGCTAATGCAAATGGCTTAAGTGTCGGTATTCCATTCGCTACTCATGAATAAGATGCAAAGCGTTTCATCAAAGAAAGAAAACGCCCATAGGGCACACACACAAACAATCATTCTTAAAGTCAAAACCTTCGTCTACCAACATGCCCCTTCCAGTTCAGATTAAAGGGCTCGTGTTTTTCTATAAAATCATTTCTGCCCCCCCCCTCTACATCCAGACGTATACAACGGATAAAAGCAAAATAAATATTTAATATATTTATATATAATATCATTTTTCAGAAACGAATGTATTGTTATTATCAATGTAAAATTATTATAATCTCATTTCCTTTTACTAAATTACAGGATACAATTAACTGCAATATTGCTAAGTATTTAAAATAGTGCAGAAATTTTCTCTGAAGAAATCTCTGTTTGCCAAGATCAGATTAATTGCAAAATGCAGCAGAAAAGAAACTTTTGCTTCAAGCAATTGTTTGTGATTTACACAAATACGCAACATTTGTATAGCTTTTTGTTTAAAAAAAAAAATGCATCGAAAAGTTTTTTTAAATTTCCATGGGATATCAAATAAAAATGTATTCAAAATGTTGCACAAACTATTTTTAAAAGTATTAAGCTTATGACATTTCCAATGAACCGTTAGTAAAAATAATCACTTGAGCAGTACGTCCTTTAAAACTACATTCGAGTACATCGGAACTTTAGTATTAAAGTCCTGTACTAAAAATTTGCCTGAATAAAAGCCATGGGTTGGGGAGGAGGCTGAAGTGTAATGGAAGAAAGGGGAGATTTGAAGATTAAGATGACATTAGAATTAGAACAGGGGAACAATGATAAAATAAAAACATCCATCAAGGAAAAATATATTTTACTTTGAAAATAATCTCTATAGAACGTCGACTTAGAAGGTGCATAGGCTTTCTCTCGCAATAATGCGTAATGTAGTGAAAAAGCAGGCCAAATAAGATTCTAATCTAATCAAGTCCCAAAGGGAGGGAACTGAAACCGAAGCAATTTCCATAAACAGGGAGGCGGGAGGATCTAGCGAAAAGAAAATTGCCCTTCAATGGAGTGATCTCATTTCTGTCACTACTTAAAACCCTTTTTTCCTTTGGGTGGAATAAGATTTTTGGGGAAACTTATTGTCTAGAAATGGAAACCTACAGAGAGTTTCGCTTCAACTGAAGATATGCGTCTTTTATTAGCGGGTATTTTCCGATTTTATCATGATCCATACTTCTGTAACTAGAAATCGCTGTGACAGTAGTTAATGGCTCATTAAATTTGATGAGTGTTCTGGATTAAATTAAAATAGATATTTACTCAGTTCATGGACTTATTCAACTGTCAAGAATTTAGGGTGAACTATAACCTAAGTTTTTAAAGTATCGAAATCAGGGCCGAGAAAATCATTGTGTTATAAACTGTTATCAGTTTTTTTATCCCTTCACAATCTTATAATTAATTGTCTTTCAGTTAAAACATGGCATTTATTCTTTTTTAATCATAGTATAAGTTTTTACTTATTCGAGTTGAATTTACACTGAAGTGACAAAAGTCATGGGATACCTCTTAATATTGTGTCGGCCCTCCTTTTGCCCGGCGACGTGCAGCAACTCGACGTGGCATGGACTCAACAAGTCGTTGGAAGTCTTCTGCAGGAATATTGAGCCATGCTGTCTCGATAGACGTCCATAATTGTGAAATCGTTGATGGTGCAGGATTTTCGGCACGAACAGACCTCTCGATGATGTCCCATAAATGCTCGATGGGATTCATGTCGGGCGATCTAGGTGGCCAGATCATTCGTTGGAATTGTCCAAAATGTTCTTCAAACCAATAGCGAACAGTTTTGGCCCGGTGACATGGCGCATTGTCATCCATAAAAATCCCATCGTTGTTTGGGTACATGAAGTCCATGAATGGCTGCAAGTGATCTCCAAGTAGCTGAACATAAGCATTTCCAGTCATTGTTCGGTCCAGTCGCACCAGAGGACCAAGTCCATGCCATGAAAAACAGCCCACACCATTACGGAGCCACCACAAACTTGAATAGTGCCTTGCTGACAGTTTGGGTCCATGGCTTCGTGGGGTCTGCGCCACACTCGAACCCTACCATCAGCTCTTACCAACTGAAATCGTGACTCTTCGGACCAGGCCACGGTTTTCCATTCATCTAGGGACCAACCGATATGCTCACGTGCCCACGAGAGTCGCTGCAAGCGATGTCGTTCTGTCAGTAAAGGCACTCGAGTCGGTCTTCTGCTGGAATAGCCCAAGAAAGTCAAATTTCTCCGCACAGTTCTAACAGACAAGTCCCTTGTACGTCCCACATTGATTTCTGCGGTTATTTGACGCAGTGTTACTTGTCTATTAGAATTTACGACTCTTTGCAGACGTCGCCGGTCTCGGTCGTTAAGTGCAGGCGGTCGACCACTGCGCTGTCCATGGTGGGATGTTATGCCTGAAATTTCATACTCTTGGCACACTCTTGACACAGTGGATCTGCGAATGTTGAATTCCCTAACGATTTCCGAAATGGCATGACCCATGCGTCTAGCTGCAACTAACATTCCGAGTTCAAAGTCTGTTAATTCCCGTCGTGCGGTCATCATCACGTCAAAACCTCTTCACATGAATAACTTGAACAGAAATGAAAGCTCTGCGAAAGCACTGCGCATTTATACCTGTTCTACGCGATGCTATTGCCATCTGAAAATTTGCAGACTTAAGTTTAAAACAAAATGTATATAAATTCAGTAAAAAAGAATATATATCCTATGCCATATTTAGAAGAAACATTAATTAGAAAATTTAATGGATACTACTATAAATATTATTAATGTAATTTTTGTAATTCTAAGTTTGAAAAACACGAACATTTTAAGTATTGATACGTGGATTGTTATAAGAAACATCATTTAAAATTGCTTATTTGTTTTAGATTATTCAATATTACATCTATGAAAATCCCACAAGCAAAGTATAAATGCTAATTATCTCGGAATTCAGTAGAAACGCTGAAACTCTATATGGCACAAATTCACCCACATTTATACAAAAAAACGGAAAACAAATAGGACACTTCATATCCGCAAAAAATGAAATGAAGAATTCATCGCAACTAAATTTATGTTAACACTATTCTATGTTCATGTTATAATATATTATGTCTAAAATAACAAGTGTACAGACTTTTTTCTTATATTATTGTAACCAGTTTGCTTAACTGTTATATAAGTAATAGTATTTAAAGCACATGTATTCTTTCATGCTTCACACGATTAACATATGTGAATCACAATCAATTTTTAAACCTCAAAACTGTGGATGAAATCAACCATTAGTCGTCCTTTCCCCTTTCAACGATTTACGTCAAAGTTATGTAGATATTAAACTTTCAAATGCAACTAAGATGTTCCGAAGATATATTTTAGAAAATATTACATTTGACCCATTGCATTTCGAGACATTGTTGTCTGATTTTAATTGCGTTCAAACAGTTTTAACCAACCGAAATGTTTCCGTCTCCTGTCGGATTTTTTATACCGATTACCGACTCTTTAGAATAATTTTATGTAATAATGAATTTAGAAGAATTTCTGAAACAAATTCAATAACTTTTACTTTACTCTTATATCTATATATACACTCATGTCCATAAATTACGGATAATGAAGTTCTTGCAAAGAAAGAGACAGAAGCAAAACAAATTTGACTTATTTGTAAAGTTTATTTATTAAACAAAAGGTAAAGAGCAAAAAAGATGCTATATGTTTGACATAATTAATAAAAATTGCGATTTTTACTCCCTGGAGCAAATTTCAAAAAAGAACCTATTTACAAAAAACAGTATAAAATGGTTAGTATGATGGTTAATATGGAGTATGTCTCCCGGACGATGCAATACAGGCCTTACAACGCCTAGGCATGCTGAGTATCTAATTATCAATCTGATCTTGGGGAATATTACACCACTCATCAAGCAATGCCCTCCGAAGTTCCGGTTGACAGGTGGGAGGGGGTTGATGGGCTGCAATTCGTCGGCCAAGCGTATCCCACACATGCTCTATTGGATTCAAGTCCGGTGAGTATGCTGGCCAATCCATACGGGTGATATCCCCCAATTGAAGGCATTCGTCTACAATGTTTGCGCGGTGAGGACGGGCGTTGTCATCGATAAACAGAAATTCAGCACCCATGGCGCCCCGAAACAAACGTACATGTTGTTCCAGAATGACATCCCGATAGATGTGGCCTGTCATCGTTACACTCTGAACATGCAGGTCAGTTCTGGAACCAAGAATAATTCCTCCCCAAACGAGCCATCCTGCACCACCGTAACGGAGTCGTTCAATGGTGTTCTCTTGGTGGTAACGGGTACCTGGCGCTCTCCATATGAAAGTCCGGCGAGAATTAGACTGCAAACTAAACCTGGACTCGTCGGAAAACATCACACCAGACCACTGTGTGCGGTGTCCTAAATGCATGCTCTCTACTCCAGGTTAATCGCAGGCGACAGTGAGTTGCGGTAAGTAGAACACATCTGACAGGACTACGAGCATATAGACCAATGTGCCCTAAGCGTCTGTACACGGTCTGCCTTGAAACTGTCGTACCGGTAGCTGAAGAGAGCTGACGAGACAGGCCTGATGCTGTGCTCCGTCTGTGTCTTTTGGCAGTAACTGCTAAATACCGGTCCTCATTCGGCGTTGTAACTCGGGGGCGACCTGTGCTGTAACATTTACTCACATTACCATCCTCTTCGAATCGTTGCCAAAGCATGGAGATGACACTCTGGGCGATTCCAAGTTCCTCGGATACTTCCAGCTGGGTACGTCCACATTCCAGTCGTCCGATAATTCCACCACGTAAAAAATCATCCAAATGCTTCCTTTGTCCCATAACTATGTGGTTATTGCACTGAAAGGCTTTTAAAGCGCTTGTGAACAATTTTACTTCTTTGCCGCCATTACTTATATACCGCTCTCTTACACTCTCGTCATTGTGACGTACTATCGGCGCCATCTGGTGGTTTCCTGTAATTTGCATATTCTTCTTCAAGATGTGTGTGATAATTCTACAGGTGAAATTTTTATTTTAGAGTTCAATTTCTGTGTGATTCTGAATTATCCTTAATTTATGCACATGAGTGTAAATTCGCTTTTGCAAAGTATTTTTTACAGCTTTAAAGGGGTTGTATTTGAACTCACTTATAATACATTAATGTGTTGTAAATTTATTTATAAAAAAATTATATCTCTTCTGAAATAACAATGCCGAATGGAGAGTAACCAAAACATAATAGAATAGCTCAATACCAACAAAAAAAAAATGGTACATTTTAATCGCAAAGGCGCTATATTTTTAATACAATAAAACTCTTTTGTTGTAAATAATAGGATAGCTTCCCTGAGATCTTCTTTCTTTGTTGATCCAAGATTTCGTTTTATAAGCTTTAGTGCTGAAAAACGTGTCTCAGTACTTACTTGGTTTGCAGCTGCAGTAGTAATTGTCTTTACTACTGGATGTGTACTGAAGTATGCAATTGAATTACCTCCTCTCCCTTATTGAATTATCCCCGCTCTAAGTAATTTTAACATTTATTCCCAGAATTTTGGAAAAAGAAGGTTTTATTTTTACAAAAAAAAAAAAAAAATGAGGAGTGAGATTTTAAAACCGATTCCTGATTCGGAGTCCCTAGTATATATTATTATAGTAATATACACTGAAGTGACAAAAGTCATGGGATACCTCTTAGTATCGTGTCGGCCCTCCTTTCGCTCGGCGAAGTGCAGCAACTCGACGTGGCATGGACTCAACAAGTCGTTGGAAGTCTTCTGCAGGAATATTGAGCCATGCTGTCTCGATAGACGTCCATAATTGTGAAAGCGTTGATGGTGAGGATTTTGGGCACGAACAGACCTCTAGATGATGTTCTATAAATGCTCGATGGGATTCATGTCGGGCGATCTAGGTGGCCAGATCATTTGTTGGAATTGTCCAGAATGTTCTTCAAACCAATCGCGAACAGTTGTGGCCCGGTGACATGGCGCATTGTCATCCATAAAAATCCCATCGTTGTTTGGGTACATGAAGTCCATGAATGGCTGCAAGTGATCTCCAAGTAGCTGAACATAAGCATTTCCAGTCACTGTTCGGTCCAGTCGCCCCAGAGGACCAAGTCCATGCCATGAAAAAACAGCCCACACCATTACGGAGCCACCACCAGTTTGAACAGTGCCTTGCTGACAGTTTGGGTCCATGGCTTCATGGGGTCTGCGCCACACTCGAACCCTACCATCAGCTCTTACCAACTGAAATCGTGACTCATCGGACCAGGCCACGGTTTTCCATTCATCTAGGGACCAACCGATATGCTCACGTGCCCACGAGAGTCGCTGCAAGCGATTTCGTTCTGTCAGTAAAGGCACTCGAGTCGGTCTTCTGCTGGAATAGCCCAAGAAAGCCAAATTTCTCCGCACAGTTTTAACAGACAAGTCCCTTGTACGTCCCACATTGATTTCTGCGGTTATTTGACGCAGTGTTGCTTGTCTGTTAGAATTTACGACTCTTTGCAGACGTCGCCGGTCTCGGTCGTTAAGTGCAGGCGGTCGACCACTGCGCTGTCCATGGTGGGATGTTATGCCTGAAATTTCATACTCTCGGCACACTCTTGACACAGTGGATCTGGGAATGTTGAATTCCCTAACGATTTCTGAAATGGCATGAGCCATGCGTCTAGCTCCAACTAACATTCCGCGTTCAAAGTCTGTTAATTCCCGTCGTGCGGTCATCATCACGTCAAAACCTCTTCACATGAATAACTTGAACAGAAATGAAAGCTCTGCGAAAGCACTGCGCATTTATACCTGTTCTACGCGATGCTACTGCCATCTGAAAATTTGCATATTGCTATCCCATGACTTTTGTCACTTCAGTGTATAACTATTGATAGATCATTTATTGTTCGTTTTTTAAGTATTAAACATATAATATTATATATATATATGGTTAGGCTGGTTTAAAACGAGTGGCATCTTGACATAACTTGGACGCTTGTAAAGGACAAAAGTATTTTCAAAGGCGAAATAAAACAGAGAAAATGAAATATTTATGAATAATGTATTCAGGAAAATCATACTGACAAGAACAGTTTTGCTCCTAAATGATTTGATAGTGAATAAAGATAATTCAAGTAAAAATAAGATAAATGAAAGCAGATTTTTCTTAAAAATGTAACAGTTTTTATTACAAATAAATGCAATAATTTGGCATTTAGTGATATGTACGAAATATATTTTTATGATGTATTTTTTTTAATTAGTTTTTTTTGTTAGTCATGTCTGGCTAATTCGAGTTGAATTTATAACTATTGATAGATCATTTATTGTTTGGTTTTTAAGTATTAAACATATAATATTATATATATATATGGTTAGGCTGGTTTAAAACGAGTGGCATCTTGACATAACTTGGACGCTTGTAAAGGACAAAAGTATTTTCAAACCCGAAATAAAACAGTGAAAATGAAATATTCATGATTGATTTATGTAGGAAAATCATACTGACGAGGATATTTTTGCTCCTAAAATGATTTTGTAGTGAATAAGACTAATTCAGGTATAAACGAGATGAATGAAAGCAGATTTTTCATAAAATGTAATAGTTTTTATTACAAATAAATGCAATAATTTGGCATTTAGTGATATGTACGAATTATAGCTTGTGATGTATTTTTTAATTAGTTTTTGCTGAGTCATGTCTTGATAATTAGAGTTGAATTTATAACTACTGATAGACCGTTTATTGTTTGATTTCTAAATATTAAATATATAATATTGTATCAAATGTCCATTTGCTCATTTGATCAAAAAGCCATATCTATTTTTTGCCCCGTCCCCGAAAAAAGACCTGCCTAAATATATTATATTAATTACTTTTGATTTATTTAACTATATTAATTATTTATTTAATTTATGTGTTTTGAGGTAAGACGATACATTCTGCACATTTTACAACCTTTAATGCCTTACAACCTGCATCTTTAACTAATAACATTTTTTGCTTTACTAAGTTTGTAATGTCACATCCGGTAAATACACATTCTCCTGGTTAAGAGAAGAGGCTCCAGACAGCCCCTTAGCACAAATCCGTTTTTTCGTATACACTTTGGTAGCGCCATCTATCAATCCTATTTATAAATTATCTAAATGAAATACTTACAGAAATCTAATTATTATTTTTTCACCCTTTTGTATTTTAAATGAAGTGCTTTAAAAATAAAATTGGAGCCATAGTTCCTTTGTTTTAATCTTTTATAAAAATTGTATGTGCATATTTTGAAGAAATATTTAAATAATAATGATGCAATGCAAAATTATTTTACTTTATTAAGGTTGAATTAGTCCGATTAGCTTCTTTCGAGTGCTTTCTTTTTGTGAAGAGATACTCAGGCTAAGAGTCAGATTTTAGCCTTAATTTCTTGCATTGAATGATTGCCTGAATGAATTTCTTGCACCTAATGATTAGAGTGAAAATATGGCTCGGTTTAACCCCGAATTTTGCAGAATAAGGATATATATTTGTATGTGTAGATAAATAAGAAAAAAAAAATCTTAACAAAAATTAAGAAATTAAAAAAAATTCCAACTTTGTGAAAGAGAATTTTTAGAATTTAGAGAAAATTTTTATATGCACCGTTATAACGGACTATGAGACTGGTCCTAAATGAGCAGAATTTTCAAATTTAATTTTAAAATAATAATATTGGATCGCATTATATTTAATTGAAGTTTCTGTTTTTCTCTATCAAAAATTAAAGGGTTTCAAAAGTTTGTCCATAATATTTCAGCGAAACGCATTAGCACGCATAAACAGTTTCTGAAGAAGTACAAATATAACATATTTGAAAGAAGTAATAGTTTATTTTGAGACGTAATAAATTTTATGAAAAGCCAAATTGTAATTTAAATTTGAATGAATATTTGATCGTTTATAAAAAAAAATTTCATATATATTTATGAAGTGAGTGCAAAAATTTTACATACACAAAGTTAAATATATATTAAAACAGAATGGTTGTTGCAGGAAAAACACTACATATAGCAAGAAATATTTTTGGAAGAAAATTTTTCAATAAGTTAAAAAAAATTTAAATTTTTTCTGTGTAGTTAAAGAAATAAAAAAATTAAAGATCAAGGTAAAATTATTATTCTTCAAAATAAAAAAGAAAAGAATTAAAAAGAAATTCAAAATTTCAAAATATTTTTTGTGAAATTTATCAAATTGGAAAACTAGTTAAATAAAAAATAAAAATAATTTGCTGAACAAAAAAAAAAAAAAAAAAAAATTAAAAAAAGTAATTAATGTATTAAGTTGGGGTAAAAAATTATAAATTGGTTTAAAATTAAAGTATTGATTGTTTAATAACCAAACATTGTTTAATAACAAAATAATTCTTATTTTATCAATGGCTTTGTAAGTGTAAAATAAAAATAAAAATTAAAAACTTTTTTAGAAATATAAATTTGAATACATTTCAATTTGTACAAAGAAAAATTATATAATAAATTTTTTTATAGAAGCTAAGAAATTGAAAAATAAATAAATTGTTTTAAAATTTAAAAAAATGAAATTGAAAAATATATTGTTTAATAAAAAATAAAGTGTTAAAAGGAAAATAATCAAAAATAAAAAAAAGGTATTTTTTTTTTGTGTAATTTATTAAATTGGGAAATAAATTATAAATATTGCAAAAATTCAAATAAAAAAAACATGCAGTAATTAAGAAAAGGAAAAAAGTGTACCATTCATAAAGTGTTAGATAATTTTATTTAATTTTAAATTTTCACAATTTAAATTGTTATTTTTAAACTTATTCTTCTTCTAAATATACAATTCAAATTCATAAAGAAGGAAACATTTGCCGAAGTACAATTATTTTTGCAAAGTTAAATAATATTAAAATGTGTTTTTCTCTCAACACTTATCGAAATTGATGAGCATTCCTAAACTACTTATTCACTATTAATAAGACTTTGGTAAACATTTTTAACGATTGAAATGTTAAGTTTAAAAGAGAATGTCTATGGAAGCCGTGTTATATCTTCAGGTAAGACTTGTGGATACATTTATATTTATATGATAGATCGATAAAGATTTGGTTTGTCGCTTTTCGCACCCTTTAGGCCAATTAGACTGGGACCTACAGTTTAACGTGGATTCCAAACCCCTAACAAACATCCATACTACCACCAGGATTCGAATCTGAAAGCCTGTGGTACCAAAAGTTAGAGAGCTAGCCAATTGGCCATCAGGCCACTAGACCAATAAAGAAGAAAATAGAATAAAATGGAAATGGAAATTATTTAAAATGTAGTAAAATAATTACAATATTTAGAAGAACACAATATTTCAAATAAAATATATTTATTCGAGGGTTAATAAATTACATTAGCGTTATGTTAAATATTGAAAATTCAGTATACAAATAAAATGGCTGACATCCTTTAAACTGATTTATTTTACCGAATCATATCATATTCTAAGTCCAAAATTCTTTTAAATTTTTAAAATCAAGATTTGCATCATCAAGAATTACAATTGACAGTAAGATTGGCATTTATGATTTGAAAAATGGAAAAAATTCATCTTAAACAAATGTGAATTATACAAATATAAAGAAAGGAAGAAAGGATTAATACATTAATTTAAAATAACTGAAGATATAAAGTCAAAGTATATCATTGGAAATTTTTATTTACATCGACTTAAAATATCAATATATGTGTTTGGAACTAAAAATAAAGAAGAAAGATAAACTCAATAAGAGTTGATAGAAATTTCAGGTTTTAGGGAAATTAAGGTAATTAAGGTTTAAGGTTAAGGTATAAGGGAAATTAAGGTAATTAAGGTTTAAGGTTAAGGTATAAGGGAAATTAAGGTAATTATATACATGTGTTTAGTTTCTATTATTTACATTTCTTTTCTTTCCAATTTCTTATATTCAATAATATTTTGCTAACTCGAATCAATATACATAAATGTTTGAAAAACGAATTGTCCCTGAAATTGGTGTAATATATTGAATTTCTTTAATTTAAAGAATGAAAACTAAAAAAAAATAATAATTGGCTAAAAAATAATGGTTCTGAAATGAAACTGTAATTTTATAAATGTTTTATGTTCCTAACATTTACAGATTGCAACTAAATGTTTAGTATTCTCCATTTGTAGAATTCTAGTATATTTTATAATACTTTCTTTGGTTATTGTATTCTTTAAAAAGATATTTATATTGAAGGAATGAAAACAAACATAATAGAAATCTGTATCACTTTTAAAATTAGTATTGTAAAAAATATGACAATTGAAAAATAAATCATATCTTTATATAGTCTTTATCAACCACAACCCCTTGTGTCATGTGAAAAAAATTTTTTACCAGCAAACAGAAAAAAAAAATCTCATATCTGTCCATATCCTAGTGCTTTAGTTTAAAAAATAAGTCAATTCCGTCACGTGCATCAATGTGTGTACTATTGGCCTAAAAACCGTTTTGTTCCAAAGTATTATTCTATTCAAACGGGTTTCACATTTTAATCTGTTATTTAGTTTCAACCAAATCAACTTTACTTAGCGTCATTTAAAAATGGAACATATTTTTAAAACTAATATCACAGCAAATAAAAAAAAATACTTATATTTGTTTAAATATATTTATTTCTACAATTTTATAATAAATTAAAAGTCTAGATAGTTTTAATGAAATTAACTCATCAATTTTTACGATTTAATTTTATTTAAACGACTATTTTTTTTCAAATAAATTCTTTGAAAATTTTTCAGTTTAGTTTAGTTTTAATTTTTAGTGTTTTATCGCATATTATAATTTTTATTGTGGACATGTCAGTTTTCCATCCTCTTTATTTATTTTTAACTTTTTGTAAAACTATTGTTTTTCAGATATGCATTTCTAATTGTTTTGAATTTTCTGCTTTTTTCCCTCTAAGCCTTAAAATATTAAATATTGAGGAATAATTTGTTTGATTTTGATTATATTGTGCAGTTGTTATAATTTTATGTCAAGATTATATATGCATGAGAAAATAAGCACCACATAAGAAAAGCTCTCAATTTGATATTTTAATGAGTATATTACCAATATTTATAATTTTCAATGTAGAATTTTTAATTTGTAATTTTTTTAAAAAGTGTCTTACGTTTTTTGAATTTGTTAATTAGTGACTAAAAAAATTTCATGATTCTTACAATATATATTTTGCTGATTACATACAGTCTTTTTGGATTACGGATATTTCTTACTCTTGTAAAAATACAGGTATTTTTTTTTCCTCCACAATAGACGTTACTTTTTTGGTTTATCAAAATTCGGTATTGAATATTCCTTTGCCAAATAATTTTCCTTCAAAATAATTTTCTAAATTCTTCCTAAATAATTCCTTCAAAATAATTTTTAAATTTAATAGTACGTTAAATTAAAATTTGTTTTATGTGTACTCTTCTTTCTCCTAAGGAATATAAATATAATATATGATAGAAAACTTTCATGCTTATTTAATACCATTCCCTTAAATCACATTAAATCTTCAAGTAATGATCCTTAGTGTCAAAATTATAAAGTATCTCAGTCTCAAGTTCTTTTAACCACTTCATTTATTCTACTTAATACACTCATGTCCATAAATTAAGGATAATGAAGTTCAGGCAAAGAAAGAGACAGAAGCAAAACAAATTTGACTTATTTGTAAAGTCTATTTATTAAACAAAAGGTAAAGAGCAAAAAAGATGATATATATTTGTTTGACATAATTAATAAAAATTGCGATTTTTACTCCCTGGAGCAAATTTCAAAAAAGAACCTATTTACAAAAAACAGTATAACATGGTTAGTATGATGGTTAATATGGAGTATGTCTCCCGGACGATGCAATACAGGCCTTACAACGTCTAGGCATGCTGAGTATCAAATTATCAATCTGATCTTGGGGAATATTACACCACTCATCAAGTAATGCCCTCCGAAGTTCCGGTTGACAGGTGGGAGTGGGTTGACGGAAAAATTAAAATAAAAATTCAATTGCGATTTCTCATTTAAAATTGGATATAAATGAAATAGTGATCTCTAATATCTCTATCTCTGAAATAATGAAATCTCGTAGTTAAAAGGATCATCATTTTGAGTGGGAGAAAGATTTCAATATTTCTTTTTGCACAAAGACCTTTCGCGATAACTACACAAGAGAATCCACATACGATTTCTTCCAAACAATGCACTGATTTTAAGGAGCAACTCACTTCTTGTTCCAATTTCTTTGGACAGAATTGTAAGCCATAAAATTGATTCGTAAGTCTCCAGCGGACACTCATAAGTAAATGTGTCATTGCCAGCGATACTAACAGCTTCTTTTCAAAAACATAACTTCAAGAATTTTCCCTCTATTAAAGTTCCATTCTCATTTGCTTCAAGTTATACGAGACCTTTTAGCTAATTAATAAGAAATAAAATATGTGGTGAGATCTACTTTTATTTGTGTTGAGATCTAGTAAGTAATTATTTTAGTAATATAAAAGTGAACCATGACAAACTGAGACAATAATGAATGAAATTTGTAAATTTATGGATTAATTAAATTTCTAAAATTAATAGTGAATGAAATTATTCTAAATGCCTCACTGCAATCTCAGAATGTTTATTGAATTATGGCCGTAGACATAATCTATGCATCTACTTGGGTTTTCCAAATAAATGAGGGCGCTACACATTGCTTCCTACGAGTCATTTAAATTGGCGTTAGCAAGACAACATAAGTTATTTTCTTTACTTATTTACTTAACATAACTTATTTACTTTAATTCTCTATATAAAGCACTCTATATAAAGCGTTGTGCATCCGTCTTTTATTGAATTAATGCCCCTCCTTCTTCTTTGTAGTCCATTCCAAGACGTCGACAAAAAAGGTGAGATGCACGACCCATCTGGCCTCTTTTTATCCTCCCTGAAATCGTCCGGTGAAAGAGAATTACGGATTTTCATTCACGAGAGCTGTCGAATTTAACGAACTCCTGGGACAAAACCCTCCCCCGGTTCTAGATGCCGTGCTTAGTTTATTATTTTCGTTGTAGTTTCGCATATGAAACTTTTCACGGGATGGTACAATTGCCATTTACTTTTAATAATTCGCCGTCCCAGTCTGTTTTCCTTTGCATGATAATGCATGGAACTAAAAAGGTGACAACATGTTACAGCTTGGAGGCATTTTTTTTTTCAAAAGTACAGGCCAAGGGGACTTTACGGAAGTGGAGGGGGATCCGATTTCGGCGACCTATTTTTTTCTCTCTCTAAGTGGATTTAACAGTTCAACAACTGATGTGCGATGAATGGGAACAAGAATTTTTTATTTTTTTTATTTACGGTTTCGGCAAGTTCACGCCCTTTTCTCTTTTATACACAGTATACTCATGTGTGTGCTCCGAGATAGTTCTAACCCCCCCCTTAAAAAAGGAGGCCCCATACTTTTTTTTTCTCTTTTTTTTTTTCTCTATCGATGTGGCTTAAGTAAGCTAAAAAGTTGGACCCTACAGATCTAAATGCTGCTCATAAGTGATGCTTGAATTTGTATTGAGAAAATAACAAAAATCATTTAATTATTGTTAGAGGTCTTTCAGATCACACTGTTTTTCTTGAATAATAACATAAATATAAAAAAATGTTAAAATCTTTTACAATTTACATATTTTTTTCTGAATTTGTATTAGTTTTATAAGTAATAAAAAAATGCATGTGTGTGACTATATGGTCTTTTCCAGATACTGCTATTTCATTGTTGTTATTAAAGCAGTCTGTGAAGCTGCATATTTCTGGTAATCCTTCAGAAAAAAAAATATCCCGTTGAGGTAGTAAAATAATTTTTTTTATCTTGTTGAAACTTGAAATAATAACTGAGAAATATTATTTTCTATTGTGAATTATAATATTAATTCATGATAATGAAGAATTAATCCAAAATTAATTCCCATGATTAATTAATCATTAATTGTAAATGAAAAAATAAAATAGCAGCATTAGTCTTTAAATTGTTTTCATACATACTTTCATATATATTCTAAATTTATTATTTTTTTTAATCCGGTGCATAACCATGAATAATGATAAAATTTTTAGATAAATTTTGTAAACTGTAATTCTCTGTACAAAATCAGAAGTAAACTAAGATTACTTTCTGAAACTATTTTAGCTAACTTTTTTTCCCTAATAAATTTCCATACATTCAGTGAGCAATTAGTTATTTTAAAACTACTATAATAATAAATATTTATAATTCAGTTTATTTGTTGACTTTGATTTGGCGATTAAACGATTTACATTTTTACGAATCGAGAATATTAAATTAATATTTTATAACAAACGGATTTTTAAATATTTAGGTAAGGAAGATTAAAAATCTTTTAACTAATAAATTTCCTAAAAAAATTTATTCAAATTAAAATGGTTAATCATTGAAATTTTTTTGTTGCGCTTTAATTTTAATATTCTTTTTGTTTGATCTTACATGGAATTAATTATAATTTTCGTGTTACAGTTTATTTTTTATCACATTTTTAAATTGCGGCAATGAAATAGATTCATTTTCTAATCATTTATTTTCTTTTTCCAGTCATTCGATGGGGTTGTGATCAACCAGAAATAGATTCAATGTAATAATTTTTTTAATTAAATTAATGAAATACTATTTATAATGAAATTTTAAATGAGTATTTTATTCTGTTAAATATTTTACATTATTTATTGAAAATGTTTACTAATTGATTACCATTTTGGTTATCAATATAAATGAAACCTAAATAAATCTATTTCAAAACTGCTTTCAAAAATGAAGGAAAATTCAGAAAAATTATGATTGTGAAATGTTTATTCATTAAAATTTAATAACTTTTAATAAAAACATTAATGGACCAAAAAAAGTTTAATTTTCTTTCTTGAAAATACATAAAATAGCAATTTACTGAAAATCATAGTGTCTGAGTTTGATGTGTTAGCAACTTCAGTATGCTATTAGCTACACTGGAAAGCTAGCAGTGTATCATGTTGGGCGTCCTGCATGCAAATTTTCTTTGTCAAGTCTTCTGCACACAATTTATCGCCGTTTCTACGTGCCGAAACTGAATCACTTTTGAACCCTTTTTTTTATCAATATCTAAACGATGGCCTTTTCACTAATTTATAGATTATATTCTGGTCCGGCATTTGATTTTACGTATTTATTATTTTTTTTTTTTATGAAAATTTACTTATTTTTGGCCGTGTAATCACATATTTTTTAGGAAAGCTTTTATTTATACTGCATAAAGAATATAGATTTATGAATTTATTGCCATTTTCTAATCATTCGTCGTCTTTTCTTTTCAAGATCTATTTTAGAACAATTTAACCTTCAATTTTGAGGTACTATTAATCAATACTCAAGTCAATATTGGCAATAGTAAAATGAAAATTTTTGAATAGCATATTTTTTTTAACATTTTGCTCTTTTTTTAATTTGTAATTTTTTTTATTTTGTTACCAAATAGGCATACAAAATTAAAATATATGCATCGTTACATGATATATGCAGAGCAACTCCTTTCTGTTACAATTTTTCTTAATCTATTTTCAATCTTTCTTAATATCTGATTTCAATAAAAGTCATTAAAATATATATTATTTTACACTCATGTCCATAAATTAAGGATAATGAAGTTCAGGCAAAGAAAGAGACAGAGGCAAAACAAACTTGACTTATTTGTAAAGTCTATTTATTAAACAAAAGGTAAAGAGCAAAAAAGATTCTATATGTTTGACATAATTAATAAAAATTGCGATTTTTACTCCCTGGAACAAATATCAAAAAAGAACCTATTTACAAAACACAGTATAACATGGTTAGTATGATGGTTAATATGGAGTACGTCTCCCGGACGATGCAATAGAGGCCTTACAACGCCTAGGCATGCTGGGTATCAAATTATCAATCTGATCTTGGGGAATATTACACCACTCATCAAGTAATGCCCTCCGAAGTTCCGGTTGGCAGGTGGGAGGGGGTTGACGGGCTGCAATTCGTCGGCCAAGCATATACCACACATGCTCTATTGGATTCAAGTCCGGTGACCAATGCTGGCCAATCCATACGGGTGATATCCTCCAATTGAAGGCATTCGTCTAAAATGTTTGCACGATGAGGACGGGCGTTGTCATCCATAAACAGAAATTCAGCACCCATGGCGTCCCGAAACAAACGTACATGTTGTTCCAGAATGACATCCCGATAGATGTGGCCTGTCATCGTTACACTCTGAACATGCAGGTCAGTTCTGGAACCAAGAATAATTCCTCCCCAAACGAGCCATCCTGCACCATCGTAACGGTGTCGTTCAATGGTGTTCTCTTGGTGGTAACGGGTACCTGGCACTCTCCATATGAAAGTCCGGCGAGAATCAGACGGCAAACTAAACCTGGACTCGTCGGAAAACATCACACCAGACCACTGTTGCGGTGTCCACAATGCATGCTCTCTACTCCAGGTTAATCGCAGGCGACAGTGAGTTGCGGTAAGTGGAACACATCTGACAGGACTACGAGCATATAGACCAATGTGCCCTAAGCGTCTGTACACGGTCTGCCTTGAAAATGTCGTACCGGTAGCTGAAGAGAGCGGACGAGACAGGTCTGATGCTGTGCTCCGTCTGTTTCTTTTGGCAGTAACTGCTAAATACCGGTCCTCATTCGGCGTTGTAACTCGGGGGCGACCTGTGCTGTAACATCTACTCACATTACCATCATCTTGGAATCGTCGCCAAAGCCAGGAGATGACACTCTGGGCGATTCCAAGTTCCTCGGATACTTCCAGCTGGGTACGTCCACATTCCAGTCGTCCGATAATTCTACCACGTAAAAAATCATCCAAATGCTTCCTTTGTGCCATAACTATGCGGTTATTACACTGAAAGGCGTTTAAAGCGCTTGTGAACAATTTTACTTCTTTGCCACCATTCCTTATATACCCTCTCTTACACTCTCGTCATTGTGACGTACTATCCGCGCCATCTGGTGGTTTCCTGTAATTTGCATATTCTTCTTCAAGATGTGTGTGATAATTCTACAGGTGAAATTTTTATTTTAGAGTTCAATTTCTGTGTAATTCTGAAATATCCTTAATTTATGGACATGAGTGTATTCATTAAAACTTGTTGTCACATGTCCTATTAGAAAACAAAAATCTGTGTTATGCCAGCACAAGTATGCATAAAAACCTTTAACGGAGGCAGAAAAAGAAGAATTTAAACGCTCAATATGAATTCTATTTAAAAAATATATATTTTCTTTTTTTACTTTTTTTCATATTATATTTTTTTAAAGCAATAAACATAATTTTACATTTTAGAAATCTCTCTAACCTTTAAACAAGATAAATTAATTTTCATATTTAATGTACCTTCAATTTGAAAGATAAATTACGTACTTTAATTTTGATTGGTACTGTACTTTTATTTACGGCAAAAATATAATTTTACTCTTTAAGTAGATTAGATTTTAAAATTACATTAAATAAGCTATATTTGCTTTTTAAAAAAAACACTGGACATAGCACATAGATGAAATGTTAACAATTTAACTAGTCCTGGACATTATTTTAATTCTCTGTCTTTGAATATTTAATAATTTCTCTCTCTCAAAATTGATTCAAGCTAACAAAAAGTCGATGGTATTTGTTGATTCTGTCTTGTGTCAACAAATCGTTTCACTCTTTTTTTAAATAACCCATCATAAAAAAAAATAATGTTCTTTCCTTAAATGAGGAAAAGAAGGTTTGAAACAATTTGATTGTAGTTTCTCATTTTTAACAACTCGATAAATAGTATTTAAATGGAGTGTGTTCTGAAATAGCGATCGCTTCTCACCTTGTCTTGATTCCCAAATGAAAGTAGATTCGTTATAGATTTTGATTTCTTTTCGGAGAATAGCTTGTGCTCTGTTGTAGAGATGCTTGGAGAAAGGATCGCGATACTTTTGTCAATTTTTCCTTGCTCTATTTCGTTGCGTGATTAGGCGTTTGATTGGAGGGGGAAGGAAATAAGTGCTTTTGTTATGAAGAGGTTTAGAAGCAAGATTGTAGGCGGTGATGATATTAATAGTGAGATTATCCACAGCGGTTTCGAGATCATTGCTGTTATCAATATTTGAAGGAAACAGGGGAGTTATCTGAGAAAGCTGTTTGGTAAAGGTTTTCCAGTTGGTGGAAACTTTAGGGGGGATATTGAGTGTGATGTAATTAACATTAAAATTGAGAAGAACTGGATTATGATCTGAGGAAAGTTCGGAGATGGAGGTGATGTCGTAAGTGTAATGGAAGTTATTAAGGAAATCAGTCAATTTAGAATATTTTTAAGAATCAGAATATTTTTAAAATCAGTCAATTTAGAATAGATGCCGTTGGCATTCCAGTAGCAGATTTTGAGTCCAGTGAAGGGATTAGACATTAATTTGATTTATTATTGTATAAAGCGGAAAATCCATGCAATATAGTAAATAATTTGTCTTCTTTAGTTTGAGCAGCTTGCATGTTAATGAACATTGGTTTTGCAAATTCTTTTAAAACAAAGAGTAATTGGAAAATTTCCATATTATTAGTAGCATCAGTTTGAATTTGGGAGATTTGAGTAGGAGTGATTTTCGGAGGAATTTGAGGGGTGATGTTGCTGGCAGCGATATTGGCGTAAGAGAAGTTATTGGTGACTTGGCGATAGGGGAATTGCGGGGGTTAGCAGGATTTTTGAGGGGGAATTCTTGGTTTAGGGAATTTTGGGCATCCGCGCCAAGCAGCGAGATGACCCGTCTGGCCGCAGTTAATGCAAGTGGGGTTTTCAATTTTTTCGGTTATAGTACATTGCTTTGTGTTGTGGGCTTCTCCACATTTCAAGCATCGGGGAGTGCTATAGCAATATGCAGAACTGTGATGAAAACGGTTACAGGAATAACATTGGGTGGTGCCAGGTCGTCTATTAAATTTTTTCTATTTTTACGGTGAGATAGGAGAGAGTGGTGAGATCAAAAATCTTTTCATTTTCTTTTGTACGAGGAGTACTATTTGCCAGACGGCGATTGGAATTTTGGTTTTGAGGTTGGTCAGTTGAGTAACTTTAGAATTTTTTTTGAAATTGAGGTCCGACAGTTCTTGCTCAATTTCCTCTGCAGGCGTATTTCGAGGAAGACCTTTGATAACGGCTTTAAATGGCCTTTCATTACGGGGCGTAATTAGATAAAAGTCCATTTTGTTATTTTGTAGGAATTTAGTGACGTTGCGGTGTTCGTCAGAGTTTTTGGCAAAAATTTTGAAAAGTTCTCGGAGAGAGTGATTTTAATATCTTTAAATGAGCCCTTGATGGGTTTAAGTTGTGCTTTTGATATTTTCCGCTCTGCGGACCATGATGAAGCGGATTTTTGAAGCCTGCGGCAGGAGGATGGGTTCTGTAAAGGCTCGTGCTCACCAAGGCGACAAGATGCAAGCGAAAAATTTGACCAATCATCTAGCCTCACCGAGGTCGCCTGAAACCGGTTTTGCAGTCCACCGCTTGGAGTTGCCCAACTTTCAACTCGAAGTGGTTTTCACTAGGCGTAATGCTATTTCTGACGTTTCGCTGTGAAGGGGGTCGAAAAAATTTTGTCGCTTGCCTCTTGAATCTTCACGTCTCTCGCCTTTGGTGGGAACGAGCCTTTAGGTTGTCAAGGTTCATGAATTTATTAGACGTAGAAATAGCATTGGGAGAAAAGAAAGTAGGCGCTTTAACAGTGTTGCGTTTGGGGGAAGTTGAAAATCGTTATCTTCGGCAGTCGCGCGCTTCAGAGGATTTTGCTTAGGAAGAGAATTCGGTTTAAAATTTTATGAGAAGTTAAAGGAGGATAGTGAATAATACAGGTTTTAATAGGGCAAGATCCAAGAAGTCTTTTGTGAAGATGGCATGCGATTTTGCTTTCAACCAAATCCATAGCATTTATCAGGATTTCAGTCATTCCTGGTGTTTCAGAAGAAGACTTTAGGCTGACACATATCTGGTATGAGGCCAGTTCTTTCTTGATCATTTGAAAGTTCATTTTGAATGTTTTGCAGCATCGTGCACACCTCAACGGGTGATTGAACAGGTCTGCCACTGCGCTTGGGAGACTCCGGTGGTAGCTGGTCCTGAAAAGGGCTCAAACTACCATCCGCTATGACTTACATCGCGTCTTCCTTCTCTCTCGTATAGGTGTGATCATCCATGATCATTCCTTAATAACCAATCATCTGCAGTACAACAATGCACTCAGGTAATAGAAACGAAAGAAAGTGCAAGACAAAACTAATAAAACTAGACGTTAGTGGGTGAAGCCAGTGAAACGACGTTACAGGGAAAATTCCCTTTCTGCAAAGCAGACGAGAAAAAACATGTCCACTCAGCTCAACTTCCCAAACAGGACTCTAATTGCTTATGTTCTGAATGCGTTTTGCACTTTGCAGAAACGGGTAACCACTGTTCACTTTTCCCATGATTCCTCATTCTTGCCGTGACGTCAGATCACTATGATGTCACCATGACATCAGTTTCAATTGGCGCCAAAAAGATAATCGTGTTCTTTTTTTCTGTACCTTGATGTGTGACATTGCTCGTGTAACTGCTGCAGAATAGGCATTTAATGCCTAAATGTAAGTTCATAAAATTGTTCTTTATATTCTTAATAATCAAAAAACAAGGAGAGAGATTTCCTATCGAGGTGCCCGGTTACAGTTACTGCTTATGCCACAACTTATCCACTCGGCCAGCATGGCGAGAAATTCCCTATAAAGATGTTTGTCATTGTACCCTTTGGTAGTGAATCAGGGGACGGAGGGTTTGATTACCGTTCAGTTCCCGGAATCATTTCCATTTCCTTTTCGGTGGGTTCCTGGAATGTGGAGGGAAATCGAAGGACACATATATCACACTAATCGTTTGGCAGTATTTTTTAATTCTTTTTAACCATGCTTCAGAATTTTTCATTACAATATTGAAAGTTTTATTTACTATACTATTTATACAACAGAAATTTTTTATACATTAAGAAGCGTAGAATTCTATAATAAACATCCATAATAACATACAATAATATAATATATAATCCAACATCCATATAATAAACTCCTCCTACCGATGATAAACAATTCAGCAAACTATTTCATTTTAGTTTTATTTAATGTGATCAAATTTTATATTTTCTTTGAAAATATTTTTTCAAAAATGTCGTTTCAAACAAGGCATTTTTTCTTTTCATCAATGATTATCATTTGCTGTGTGAAAAATGTTGAAGATTTAAAAGCAAACGAGTTATAGTCTATTTTATCATGAAATATTAAAAAGAAAGCGCTTATTATTTGAAATAACATAACCTTTTGCTCATAAATTTATTTTATGATTTCACTGACTCCAGAAGTGTGTGTTTTTAATATTTCTTTAAAATGAAAATC
>BPLQ01009420.1:0-71004 GCA_021605075.1 Caerostris darwini
ACTGCTGCTTTCAAAGCTCGGGTGTGTTGCCTAATATGCACAGAAAAGTGACATTATCTTTCATCATTTTCTTTTCTAAAAGGCGATGCATAATAAATTCTATTGGAAGACAGTAACTTATGAAGTGATTTTTTGTAAAGATTCGGAGAATAAATTTATTGTAAAATATTGCAATGAATAAATTATTATGAAATGAAATCTTCATGAATATTATCATAAAATGTTATTACTTTAAAGGATATTTGACAGTACTAAGAAAATTATTTGCACAATTTTCTAAAATAAACATCACATGAACTCCACCATTCAATTTTAATATATTATTGTTAATTAAAAACATCATTTATTGAATATATTTATGGTTTTAATTAAATAAAATTAGAGAAACTGCAAACATGTCTATTTATTAAAAATTGCTAGTACAAGTTTGATGGATATTTAATATGTGGATTTAATTATTTTTTGTTTGTAAAAATATACGAATTTCCTTATGCATTTTATTTTAAGTACAATTGCTTAATTTTGACAAAACATGTTGTAACTGGTATTATCCTGTTGTGTGAGGGTAAGGGGTATTTCCTTTATTTTTGATATGAATCCAGGAATGGTAGATAACCCATCCCGGTCACATTTTGTCAGGGTCCAAAAGAACCGGTCGGTTTGAATTTGGGATCCATCCCTTTATTGGAGTTTTTTGCCGGGCAGAAAGGAAGACCCGTTGAAAGCAGAGCGAACGATCTACGATAGTGTGCGTGAGCCTGGTGCGCAATTTTTGATGCGAGAATGGCTCCAGGTATAATTGGTAATGGAGAGTTATGTCCATCTTTGGAATTGTCGGTGAGCATTTTTTGCAAAAGGATATGAGGCTACTGGTACCCCACCGCCCACACACTCAAAGGAATATTTTCATTTGAGGTATGCGTGCGAAATATTATGAATATTTCTCTGTAAACATTCATAAACATTCTCTATAAAACTTTTTTTTATTTTATTTATTCTGCCAAATATTAAAAATCCTAAATTTTATTGTAATAGTATTTTATTCGTATTCATTAAAGGGTAAAAGTAAATTAGTTGTTTGTCCTAGTATTAATTTTAATTGCTTTTTATTAATGTTAATTCATTTGGCCGTCCTACGAGTATACGTAGACCAACGGCCCCATTTCTATGTCGGTATATTAACACATGTAAAATTATACAACACCAATCAACAAATTGTAAACTTTACTTCACAAACAATCCGCTTTCTAGCAGAAAGCAAGAAAACCTGATTTCTAAGAAAAGTCTGACACAAATTTTCTTTAGATAAGAACACGGCGTGAACTACTCCAGTTCACGCTTACTTTTTTCAATAAACAGCGTTCTAATAAAAGGAAGCTAATCCTGGGTCCTTCTTCAGTGTTCTCCTTTCCTGAATTGCAAAATATTTTCCACGCCTTAGACTTTGAATAATTTTTTTCGTTTCATCACCCACTTTTCTATTTTCGTCTCCAAATTCTCTGTTAAGGCATAAGATACAGCAAAATATCGATCTGGAATAAATTTTTCCAGCACGAAAAATAAAAATAAACTAACCCTGTTGTTGCTTAGAGATAAGTTACGAAGTACAAAAGAACAATTACAGATATCTTTTCTTTAAAAATGAATCCTTTTGTTGCTTGCCAAATTTCAAAGGGCAATTTAAAAAGCGAAACATTACTGCTGCTTTGGTATGTTGCATAATATACAAAGAAAAGTGAAATTATCTTTCATCATTTTCTAAAAAGGCGATGCATAAAAGAAATTCTAAGAATGGGGAGATACCTTATGAAGTGATTATTTTTTGTGAAAGATTCTGAGAATAAATTCGATCATAAAATATTGCAATGAATAAATTATTATGAAGTGAAATCATTATGAAGATTAACACGAAATTTTATTTCTTTTTTTGCCAATTATTAAGAAAATTATTTTTCTAAAATACATCATCACATATCACATATCAAATCCTGCATCATCATTTCTAAAATACATCATCTACTATACCACTCATTTTTTTAAATATACTAGTGTTAATTACAACATCATTTATTGAATACAATTGGGAGTTTAATTAAATAATCTTAGAGAAATTTACAAACGTCACGAAAAAATAAAAATAAGCAAACCCTGTTGTTGCTTAGAGATAAGTTACGAAGTACAAAAGAACAATTACAGATATCTTTTTTTTAAAAATGAATCTTTTTGTAGCTTGCCAAATTTCAAAGGGAAATTTTAAAGCGAAACATTACTGATGCTTTCAAACTTTGCGTTTGTTGCATAATATACAAAGAAAAGTGACATTATCTTTTACCATTTTCTTTTCTAAAAGGAGATGCATAATATAAATTCGAATGGAAGAAAGTAAGTTATGAAGTGATTATTTTTGTGAAAGATTCGGAGAATAAATTCTATTATAAAATATTGCAATGAATAAATTATTATGAAATGAAATCTTCATGAATATTATCATAAAATGTTATTACTTTAAAGGATATTTGACAATTACTAAGAAAATTATTTGCACAATTTTCTAAAATAAAACATCACATGAACTACACCATTCAATTTTTTAATATATTATTGTTAATTAAAACATCATTTATTGAATATATTTATGGTTTTAATTAAATAAAATTAGAGAAACTTGCAAACATGTCTATTCATTAAAAATTGCTAGTACAAGTTTTAATCTTTGATGGATATTTAATATGGATTTAATTATTTTTGCTTGTAAAAATATACGAATTTTCTTATGCATTTTATTTTAAGTACAATTGCTTAATTTTTTGACAAAACATGTTGTTGTAACTGGTAATTATCCTGTTGTGTGAGGGTAAGGTGTATTTCCTTTATTTTTGGTATGAATCCAGGAATGGTAGATAACCCATCCCGGTCACACGGTCAGGTCCAAAAGAACCGGTCGGTTTGGTGGGATCCATCCCTTTTTTGGAGTTTTTGCGGGCAGAAAGGAAGACCCGTTGATAGCAGAGCGAACGATCTACGATAGTGCGTGAGCCTGGTGCACAATTTTTGATGCGAGAATGGCTCCAGGTATAATTGGTAATGGAGAGTTATGTCCATCTTTGGAATTGTCGGTGAGCATTTATTTTTGGTAAAAAGGATATGAGGCTACTGGTACCCCACTGCCCACACACTCAAAGGAATATTTTCGATTGAGGTATGCGTGCGAAATATTATGAATATTTCTCTATAAACATTTCTCTATTAACATTCTCTATAAAACATTTTTTATTTTATTTATTCTGCCAAATATTAAAAATCCTAAATTTTATTGTAATAGTATTTATTCGTATTCATTAAAGGGTAAAAGTAAATTAGTTGTTTGTCCTAGTATTTATTTTAATTGCTTTTTATTAATGTTAATTCATTTGGCCGTCCTACGAGTATACGTAGACCAACGGCCCCATTTCTATGTCGGTATATTAGCACATGTAAAATTATACAACACCAATCAACAAATTGTAAACTTTACTTCACAAACAATCCGCTTTCTAGCAGAAAGCAAGAAAACCTGATTTCTAAGAAAAGTCTGAACACAATTTTCTTAGATAGAACATGGCGTGAACTACTCCAGTTCACTTACTTTTTCAATAAACAGCGTTCTAATAAAAGGAAGCTAATCCTGGGTCCTTCTCCAGTGAAGTTCTTCTTTCATGAATTGCAAAATATTTTCCACGCCTTAGACTTTGAATAATTTTTTTCGTTTCATCACCCACTTTCCTATTTTCGTCTCCAAATTCTCTGTTAAGGCATAAGATACAGCAAAATATCGATCTGGAATAAATTTTCCAGCACGAAAAAATAAAAATAAACTAACCCTGTTGTTGCTTAGAGATAAGTTACGAAGTACAAAAGAACAATTACAGATATCTTTTCTTTAAAAATGAATCTTTTTGTTGCTTGCCAAATTTCAAAGGGCAATTTTAAAGCGAAACATTACTGCTGCTTTGGTATGTTGCATATATACAAAGAAAAGTGAAATTATCTTTCATCATTTTCTAAAAGGCGATGCATAAAAGAAATTCTAAGAATGGGAGATACCTTATGAAGTGATTATTTTTGTGAAAGATTCTGAGAATAAATTCGATCATAAAATATTGCAATGAATAAATTATTATGAAGTGAAATCATTATGAAGATTAACACGAAATTTTATTTCTTTTATTTGCCAATTATTAAGAAAATTATTTTTCTAAAATACATCATCACATATCACATATCAAATCCTGCATCATCATTTCTAAAATACATCATCTACTATACCACTCATTTTTTTAAATATACTAGTGTTAATTACAACATCATTTATTGAATACAATTGGGAGTTTAATTAAATAATCTTAGAGAAATTTTCAAACGTCACGAAAAAATAAAAATAAGCAAACCCTGTTGTTGCTTAGAGATAAGTTACGAAGTACAAAAGAACAATTACAGATATCTTTTCTTTAAAAATGAATCTTTTTGTTGCTTGCCAAATTTCAAAAAGGAAAATTTTAAAGCGAAATATTACTGCTGCTTTCAAACCTCGGGTGTGTTGCCTAATATACACAGAAAAGTGACATTATCTTTCATCATTTTCTTTTCTAAAAGGCGATGCATAATATAAATTCTATTGGAAGACAGTAACTTATGAAGTGATTATTTTTGTAAAAGATTCGGAGAATAAATTCTATTATAAAATATTGCAATGAATAAATTATTATGAAATGAAATCTTCATGAATATTATCATAAAATGTTATTACTTTAAAGGATATTTGACAATTACTAAGAAAATTATTTGCACAATTTTCTAAAATAAAACATCACATGAACTACACCATTCAATTTTTTAATATATTATTGTTAATTAAAACATCATTTATTGAATATATTTATGGTTTTAATTAAATAAAATTAGAGAAACTTGCAAACATGTCTATTTATTAAAAATTGCTAGTACAAGTTTTAATCTTTGATGGATATTTAATATGGATTTAATTATTTTTGCTTGTAAAAATATACGAATTTCCTTACGCATTTTATTTTAAGTACAATTGCTTAATTTTTTGACAAAACATGTTGTTGTAACTGGTAATTATCCTGTTGTGTGAGGGTAAGGGGTATTTCCTTTATTTTTGGTATGAATCCAGGAATGGTACATAACCCATCCCGGTCACACGGTCAGGTCCAAAAGAACCGGTCGGTTTGGTGGGATCCATCCCTTTTTTGGAGTTTTTGCGGGCAGAAAGGAAGACCCGTTGAAAGCAGAGCGAACGATCTACGATAGTGCGTGAGCCTGGTGCACAATTTTTGATGCGAGAATGGCTCCAGGTATAATTGGTAATGAAGAGTTATGTCCATCTTTTGGAATTGTCGGTGAGCATTTTTTTGGTAAAAGGATATGAGGCTACTGGTACCCCACTGCCCACACACTCAAAGGAATATTTTCGATTGAGGTATGCGTGCGAAATATTATGAATATTTCTCTGTAAACATTTCTCTATAAACATTCTCTATAAAACTTTTTTTATTTTATTTATTCTGCCAAATATTAAAAATCCTAAATTTTATAGTAATAGTATTTATTCGTATTCATTAAAGGGTAAAAGTAAATTAGTTGTTTGTCCTAGTATTTATTTTAATTGCTTTTTATTAATGTTAATTCATTTGGCCGTCCTACGAGTATACGTAGACCAACGGCCCCATTTCTATGTCGGTATATTAGCACATGTAAAATTATACAACACCAATCAACAAATTGTAAACTTTACTTCACAAACAATCCGCTTTCTAGCAGAAAGCAACAAAACCTGATTTCTTAGAAAAGTCTGAACACAATTTTCTTAGATACAACACGGCGTGAACTACTCCAGTTCACTTTCTTTTTCAATAAACAGCGTTCTAATAAAAGGAAGCTAATCATGGGTCCTTCTTCAGTGAAGTTCTTCTTTCCTGAATTGCAAAATATTTTCCACGCCTTAGACTTTGAATAATTTTTTCGTTTCATCACCCACTTTCCTATTTCCGTCTCCAAATTCTCTGTTAAGGCATAAGATACAGCAAAATATCGATCTGGAATAAATTTTCCAGCACGAAAAAATAAAAATAAACTAACCCTGTTGTTGCTTAGAGATAAGTTACGAAGTACAAAAGAACAATTACAGATATCTTTTCTTTAAAAATGAACGTTTTTTTTTTGCTTGCCAAATTTCAAAGGGCAATTTTAAAGCGAAACATTACTGCTGCTTTCAAACCTTGGGTATGTTGCATAATATACAAAGAAAAGTGACATTATCTTTCATCATTTTCTAAAAAGCGATGCATAAAAGGAATTCAAAGAATGGAAGATTGCAGCTTGTGAAGTGATTATTTTTGTGAAAGATTCTAAGAATAAATTCGATCATAAAATATTGCAATGAATAAATTATTATGAAATGATATCATCATTTATATTATCATGAAATTTTATTACTTGAAAAGTTATTTGCCAATTAATAAGAATAATCTTAGAGCAATTTTCTAACATACAACATCACATGAACTACACTATTCATTTTTTTAATACATTAGTGTTAATTAAAACATGATTTATTGAATACAACTATGGGTTTAATTAAATAAACTTAAAGAAATTTGCAAACATATCGTCTCAATATATTTTAAAATTGCTATTACAAGTTTTAATTTTTGATGGTTCATGATCAGGGATTTAATTATTTATATTTGTAGAAATATACGAGTTTTCTTATGCATTTTATTTTAAATACAATTACTTAATTTTCGACAAAACATGTACACAAATTATACAACACTGATCAACAAATTGCAAACCTTGAAAAAAAAATTTCAAAAAAATCCTGTTGTTGCTTAGAGATAATTTACGAAGTACAAAAGAACAATTACAGATATATTTTCTTTAAAAGTGAATCTATTTGTTGCTTGCCAAATTTTAAAGCGAAACATTACTGCTGCATTAGAACCTTGGGTATGTATCATAATATACAAAGAAAAGGGGCATTATCTTTCATGATTTTGTAAAAGGCGATGCATAAAAGAAATTCTAAGAATGGGAGATAGCTTATGAAGTAATTATTTTTGTGAAAGATTCTGAGAATAAATTCAATAATAAAATATTGCAATGAATAAATTATTATGAATAAACTCGATTAGATAAATTATTAGATACTTTATACTGGTGAACACAGATAGATGGTAAACAATCAACTAACTTCACAAAAAAATGAAGAGCTTTTGTAAAAATGAGCATTGTTTGATGGCTTTTCTAATAGATAATTAATAGAAATGAGAATAATTTATATCATTAGGGATTTTTTGAATGTGATTAAAAGAAGCTACTTACATTTTATTATTAAGTATTAATATTAAGTTTATAATCCATGAAAATTATTTTCTTTTGTAAGATGCATTATGGTTTCTATGAAAATAATTTGATTATACACAAAAACACATTTCTTTTCGATAAATAGATATGCTTTTAAGTTCTCAAGCTTTTATTTTCTGCTGAATATAGTAGTACATTCCATTAAAGATTTTCTACAAAAATTGCAGTTTTAATTTCTGAAAAAGGCAAATGGTATCTGGAAATTGAAATGACAATTTTCCTTCAAATATTAGTTAATAAAATTCTGTAGGGGCAATATTAACGTGTTCCACATAACATTCAGATATCTCTAATATAATAAATATTCAGTATATATTACCATATACATCTTCATTGGTACAACAGCCCCATGGTGGGTCAAGACCATCTGCCTAAACATTGGCAGATTTCGAGATATAAGATATTTACCGCCTAATGCTCTATATATTTTAGACCGGGACCTATGGTTTAAAGTACCGTTATTCATTCTACGAACAATTACAGTCATTCATGGCACCGCAGGGACTCAACCCGAACCTGTGATACCAAAGGCCAGAGTTCTAGTCACTCGACCATCAGACCCCATATATTTGGATTTAAATTGCAATAATATTGCAAATATGTATATTGTTATCGATGGGCATTTAATACATACAAAACATTTAATATCAGTAATTGCATTAGGTCATTATGAGTTGCTGCAATGTAGAGAGGATAAATTGTAAAAAATAGACATGTCTCTCTTAGAGATAATAGACCCAAAAACATTAAAACTCAAAAGTAGTTAGAAAATTAAAAAAAAATATATATTTAACCAGAACAAACTTTAAATACAACCAATTATAAAAATTTTTAAATTACTGTTTTCATTGATTATAAAATATGTGTTTTGTTCCTCAGGGATTGTATATTCTTTTGAACATTTTCTACATAATCTCTGATAGAATTACTTTTCAATATGCTAATTTTTAAGAAATTCCATTTGGATACATGTTATAAAATATTACATAAAATTTAATCATAAATTATGTAGAATTTTGGTTTTCTCGAAATTAATTTTAAAAAAAGCTTTTTATTTTGTAATAAAATATAAAAAAATATTTTTAAGGCTTTATATTCCATAACACTTTCAATGATTATTTTTTCTTAACTCAAAGATATGCATTTTAATGAATTACACCTTTTTAACAATTTCTTGCATTTATTAATTTTTTGAATAATCACAACCAACTAAACTTTTAATTTAAAATAACTAAACTTAAACTTTTAACTAAACTCACTTTTAGACAAAACTTTAGTCTAAATAATTAAAGTTACGATTATTGTGGCACAAATTTAATTATGAAAATAGTGCGTGAGTATTTTATCGTGCTAAAGGAAGTTGAAAACAAAATAATTAAAAATCGTTGTCTAATTAAATTCTAAAAAAAAAAAATTTAATAGTTTTTTTTCCCAATGTATATAAGTGAATTTATCCTTTTTGGCACAACATTCTGTTGTTACATATATGTGAGTTACATTACATAGTATCTTGGTAGACCAAAAGTAATTTATCATTTCTTATAGTTACATTAAATGGTAATTTGAAAATGCATAACAACGTATTTTAAGTATTTTAAAATTAGGAGCTAATTATTTTGTTAGTTAGTATTAAAAACAACTTGCATTTGCATTTGTTTAATTTATTTGATTTAATATAAAAGACTTTCCTCTTCTTTTGGGCTTAAACTGTAGGTCCCGGTCTATTTAGCTAGAAGTGGGCACAAGATGACCTTGGAGCGACAAATCAAACCAAACGTTCTTTTGTGTAAGGTCTAATACATACAATGCACAGAAAAACAATAAAAGTATAGCCAAGTTGGCGATAGGATTGGCGAATTTTGAAATTGTTGTATGGTAGATTTCTTTTTGTATTTGCTGAAGAACACGATATAAAAATTATCTTAATATATAGTTAACAAAAGAAAAAAATGTGACGAAAGCCAGAATTTTCTTGAACTCTACGGAGCGTTTTAAAAGATCATGAATCACATATCTGGGAATCAGTTCAGTTTATGCACACGTGCGATTGACTTGCCATATTTATCGCAATTATGTACGTAGTATCTTTGGTTGGTTTTTTTCTTGATGATTAAAGTTTTAATTAAACTCTATTTATTTAAAATTTAGCTAAATATTTTAAGTACACTTAGATCAACAGATTTAATTTTATTGAAAAACGTTCGCTATTTAAATTCCAAATAGGCAATTTGAATAATTTAAAAATATTGGCATTCCATACATTTATATTCACTTACACATGATTAATTATAAGAGCATTGATTAAAAATCATAGCAAATTATAGCATTATAAACTGCCGGGTATTCATCATAAAAGAACATTCCATTAGAATAAATGTCAAGCATTAAATGATTTGAAACAAGTAATATTTTATGATGTCTGTTTATTTTAATGGTTTATTATTTATAGTTGACAGCTATATTATGGTACTGATTATTGATGCAACATCTGATTTCTAATACAAAGTTATTAATTAACCATTGCCATCTATCAAGGCTCACACCGAAATTGTATATTTCGCACAATACCCATAAACTCGTCCAATATTTTCAGCCTTTTTGAAGCCTTTGGTATTACATGGTATATAATGCATAGAAAGACATGAAAAATATAGCCAAGTTAGCGGTAGGATTGGAAAATTCAGAAATGGTATTTGGAAATGTTGTATGATAGCTTTCTTTTTGAATTTACTGAAGAGATGTAACAATTAGCTTAGTGTATGCTTTCGAAAACAATATATACCAAAAACCAGAATTTCTTTAATTCTACGTCGTAGCGTTATAAAAGATTATGAATCAAATGTCTGGGAATCAGTTGAGTTATTAAAAAAGTTATTTTGCTAAATATTTTAAAACACTGAGATCAAAAGATAAATTTTACTGAAAAACTTTCACTATTAAAATTTCAAATAGATAATTTTATTGAAAAGCTTTCATTATTAAAATTTCAAATAGATACTGCAGTCTATACATTTATATTCAGTTATGCAGGATTAATTAAAAATGAATCGTTTAAATAGCAAATAATATCCACATTATAAATTGTCTGGTATTCACCATAAAATAAGATTCCATTAGAATAATTGTCGACAATTAAATGATTTATGATAACAAGTAATATTTTGTGATGTCTGTTTATTTTAATGGTTGATTATTTATGGTTGACAGCTATATTATGGTACTGATTACTGATGCAACATCTGATTTCTAATACAAAGTTATTAATTAACCATCGCCATCTATCAAGGCTCACACCGAAATTGTATATTTCACACAATGCCCACAAACTCGTCCCTAACATTTTCCGCCTTTGAAGCCTTTGGTATTACTTGGCTTCCCTTGGCAGATTATTCTTGTCACGTTCAAGTAGTTGATCTAATGAAATGCAATCACGTACATAAATGCATTTCGTGCTCAGGAGGGAGTATCATTCTAGCCTAATATCTTGCCATCGGATAGAAGGAAACGCAATTCTTATTGCCTTCCAACGTTGAAATGTAATCTGTGCACTTATTAAATTAATTAGAGTGGAATGTTTAAGATGACAGGTGACTACGAGGTGATGAAGTATTAGAAATTGTCTTGGCGGTAACTGATGGCACAGACTATCTGATATAAATGGCACTTTATATTGTCTACTTGTATGGTCGTATATATGGCATATTAGATTTCGTAATTAAATATTGATATTTTAATTGAAGAAATGTTTGTAAAATATGGTTTTCTTGGAAATATGTATTATATATGAAATATATATTAATTTTAATAATTATATACATTATTTCATAATCCAAATTTTAAAACAATTCTAGAAAAGTTGTCAGATCATAATTGACCGTATTTATTGTTATAATTAAGATATGATAAAAAATGCAGTCAATTATAATTGCCGTTTTCTACAGTATGTATAATTGGAAAAATGCTTGCTTAACTCAATGTTTGAAAGTTAAGCAAGTCACAGTAATGATGTTTTACACATGACTGACAGTAATCTCATGCCTTTTAAATAAATCGTGGCGGTTTTGTTTGTCGATCTACAATCATTATTTGCACACTTATACTTTTGTCTATAATTATACTGGGACTTACAATTTAACGTCGATTACGAACCACTAACAAACACCCATACCCCCTCCAGGATTTGAAACTGAAGCTTGTGGTACCAAAGGCCAGTGCGCTAGGTAATTGGTTATCAGATCGCAAACTCCGGATAAAAAAGATAAATAATATTTAGTAATTAATAGTATTTATAAACTAAATATGATAAAATAATATTTAGTACTTCACTTATGATCTCAAGGCAAAACAACTAATAGTTTTTGGAGAATGGAGAAGGAAATTTAAAATGGCCACATAAGTTTTGGTTTCAAAAATATCCAGCGAAAAATATGTTGATTTTATTTTCGATAAGACAAAAAAAATGCGCGTGCGTTAATATATATTTTTGTCCTTGATAACCATCAAGAGAATTTCATGTTTTGTAAAAGAGTAAAATGCTACAGAAATGAGTTAAATGCCAAAAATACCAATCAATCAGTTGGATTCTAATGCATGACAATATCAATTCCCACCGTTCAAGTAACTGTCTTTCAAAATAAAATAAATAAAAATATATTCTTCATCTTTCTTCTTTTTTTCTTCAGATTTGTTTTGAGAGAACGTTTCCTAAAGTGAAGTTTTAACTTTGATGTTATTAATATTAAAGAAAGCTAGAAAAATGTTTACGGATATAGTTTATATAATATCCAGAAGTTTTTCAAGAAGGATTCAGTTAATATCAACATGTCAGGGGATGTGTAAACTTCGAAGAAACATATCGTTTATTTCAAAATATTAACTGAAGCTTGTTATAAGACGAGAGTGTGTTTTTCTTCAAGGGATTTTTCCAAAGTTCAATACATATATGTACGCCGAAATAATAATTATAGAAAATTTCTGTAACATATCACCATGAGGATGAAACGTTAATAAACAGTTAAATGCGTAGAATATTTTCAAATCAAAACGCTATAAAAGTCTCACAAATTCTAGTACAAAAAGCATTGAAAGTTATGATGATATGTATCTACATATGTCAATGAATTTGAATGATTTGAAGGACTATTCGAAAACTCGTATTTTGTCACCAACTTATGATTTATATGACTTTTAATTAATTTTTGTATAAAGTTTGCATTCTAAACTCTTAAAAATTAAGTTAAAATAATAAAGTAAATTTTCTTTACCATTGTAATTTTTATGCGCAATTTATTTACGGTATTCTATTATTATTTCCGATGTACATTTGATACTTTTCCGTTAGCTGGGCGCAAATTTCACTAACGTCTTTTTCGTTTCGGTAACAACGCAATAAAGCAGCACTTTAAACAATTTTGAAAACAAAATAATTCCTTTTCAAAAACGTTTAATTTATTTCATTTAAAACTAATTTTTTTCAAAAACTGAAGAAATATAAGAGAAGGAAATAAAAACATGCAATATTTGGCGATTTAGCGCTTGCACCCAGATAACGAAAAAGAGCCTACATTTTTGCAAGAATTAGTGGATCCATAAATAAGCCGATTACCGTACTTTAACTTTAGAAAAAATTCTTAAAATTCTCGGCTTAGACATGGAATTACATGATATATATTGGTGGCTAGAACGATAAATTTCTTTCTTCGAATTTTGATTTCGTATGTCAATTTAGTCAAGAACGTCAATTTTTTTTCAGCATTGTGTACTATTATATATGCTATAATTTTACTTTATATACGAGTATGGTTAAATTATAAAATTTAATTTTTGAAATTTTTCATGAAATAAGTTATCTTAAAAAAAATCACCATATTCACAATATGATTGTATTTAATTTAACGAAAAAAAATTCTACTTTTTATTTAATTTTATTTTCACTTGTTTTCACACTTAATTAACATATTCCAATACCTGCTCAAAAACTATTTTTGTCATATTGTTATTTGGTGCGAAGATATATAAATTATTTGGGTTTACCAGTCTAGTGCATGTATATGATCTTCAGAAAAAAGTGCATTTTTAAAATTCATTTAAAATATATTTAAAGAATTTACCAATCATCTGTTATAAATAGGCATGACTATGATATAAATACACATTTTGCTTCAGAATGAATAAGAATAATAATACTTACATTTTTAATGTACTTTAATATTCTTAAAGTAAATATAAATTGCAATATAATACACAAATTTTTACTTTTTAATATTTCACAAATATTTAACCTATGTAATTGAAAATTATAATTTCTAAATTTTAAATGTTTAATGCTTAAAAAAACACAGAAAATACAAATTTTAAAAATTAACAAGTGTGCCGGCACTAGAAATCTCTTTATTTGCGTTCATTAAACAATTGATGAATTTTAAACTACATTGTCTACAAAGTAATCATATAAATCTTAACAATTGAAGCAAGGTAATCATATAATCTTTGAAAGTACTTGTATAAGTTAAAGTAAATAATTCCTCGCCGTGTGGACGTATAATCAGTATTCCTGATAGAAGGATATCTATTTCGTTCCCTCGATTGCTAAGCAAACCGTGTCCTGCACATGAGTCAGCAAACACATCGTTATGTATATTGCTAGAGGCAGACAGGTCTTTACAATATGCGAAGACTAATTGCTGCCACTGGCAAAGACACTATACTGAAGCCTAAATAAACATTACTTGAGAACAGAGAAGAATCCATTGCTGTTGTAATTGATGAAAATATCTCGCATTCATGGACTAACTAGCTTCGTTTTTGATCTCAGCATGGATCCCATGGATTTTACTCTTAATATTATAAATGAGTTGATAATGAATGAAAGTTATCACATCTTAAGAAATTGAGCTAACATTTGAATTTTATGCTTGGATTTTACTTTTAATCAATAATTAATCCTTTGTTTTATAGCTGTATGAATTAATATTGCAAAGTAAATGGTAATAAATTTCAGATTTATAATTTTAAATTAATTTCAAATCTTTTTAATATCGTATTCAAATGATTATTATCTTGCATGATTCAAAAGATTGTATTAAATAAATACATTTTTAAATTCAATAAACTAATTATTAAAGAACAAATAAAATTCTTTTAACAAAACTAAATAATTGATCTCTAGCATTAATCTCTAACATTTGAAACTTTTTATCATTGTATTGAAATGATTATTATATTTCATCATTCGAAATGCATTAAATAAATAAATTTTTAAATTCAATAAATTACTAATTAAACAGTAATTAATAATATCTTAACAAAATTAAATAATTGATCACTGTCCTTTCTAATTTAATAGCTTTAAATATTTACTTGCAATAAAACGTAAACATTTGTATTCAAATTTTCCAATTAGCAACACTTTTTTATTCTTTATATCCATGCTATTAATTATTCTCTAGCAAATAATAAAACCCGAATAAGTAATTAATTTTAGAGAGAAAGAGTTGTAAACATATATTTTAAAAATGCTGTTATTGTAATTCTTAAAATCTATGTTCATCGATGTCTTTAATTTAAACATGCCGTTGCTATTCGTCATCATAATTTTGAAAACGTATTTAAATGTCCCTGATCTAATTGTTTAATTAGCATACTTTTAAATACGATTACTTTTTTCTTAAGAAATCTCTTTTGATTCATTGTATATCTTATAAAATTATGATAAAGTTTTCTTTTTAGGCAATTTATAAGTTTATATAGGCCTCCACAAAATATTCTAAACTTATTAAGCATTTTTTTTTCATTTAAAAGTAATAAAATATAATAATATTTATTAGCTCTTTATTTTACACACTTAACGCAATTAATTTACTAAATATGTAGTATGTATATTTTAACTAAATATGTTACATTTAACACAACAAAAAAATTTTGATGATTAAAAAAATATATATATATTTTTAGTCAACAAATTTTTTTCTTTCATTTTTGCTGTATTTAAAAACAATAAATAAACCTCCATTTATCAATAGACGATTCATAAATGGTTTATTTTTTTTAAATAATTTGTAGTTAACATATTTTTATGATAAACATCATTAAATGAGCAAGCTTTTGTCTGTATAGCAATAAGTTACTAATTTCAGATAATATTTATAATTGTTTTTAAATGCCGAGTAGTTATATCCGGGGTTTTTCTGCTCTAGAGCGACATATATATAGAAAATTCAGCGTTATTCAAGAGGTCGGCCAGACGTTTGCTGCAATCTACACACATAGTTTAAGTGATGCAATGGAACATATATTCTGAGGAGTAGTGGAAAGATAAGAAATTTTATGATTATAAAAAAAATATATATATATATATATATATAATCATAAAATTTCTAAAATGGGCCTGAAAGGCCGAGTGTCTAGCACTCTGGAGCTTGGTGCTACAAGTTTCCAGTTCGAGCCCGGCGTGATATTGATGTTTGTATTGGTTCGGAATCGATTTTAATCGATCTAATATCGGTTTAATCGATCGATTTTAATCGATCTAATTCGGAATCGATTTTAATCGATATTTTCGGAATCGATTTTAATCGATCTAATATCGGTTTAATCGATCGATTTTAATCGATCTAATTCGGAATCGATCTAATATCATATAACTGTAAGAGAGTCACGGAGCCAAGTCAGTCTTCTACCTACAGGTGCTCTAGCATCGTTGGCTTGGCTTCGTGACGCTCTTACGCTTATTTGAGACTACAGATATAAGTTACAGTTATATAAGATTATATTACTCATGGGATGTCCGTCCCGCACTGCAGGACACTGAAGATTAGACACAACACAGATTTATCAAATATCTTTCTGACATAAACAAAATATTAACATGATAGTACGACAAATTTCTTTATAATTGTTGATATTTATCTGTGCAGAAAATACTTCAGGTATAAAAAATATATGCTATCCACAATCATTTTGTGTTCTTCATAAAGTGAAAACAAAATATGAAATGAAATTTTTTTCTCTCTTTACGAAGATTAAGGATGTTTTTGTTATCAAAAATCCAATAAATATATTTAAAACGAACTTTTAAAAAAAGATTATTTCTAAAGTTTTGTTTCGAGTATTATTGAAAATACACTACTTCAGGCAAATATAAAATATTTTTTTAAGAATGCAAATAAGATAAAAAAAAAAAAAAAAGGGGGCACTACAAATGAAATTAGTTTTCCTTTTTCATCGTTGATCAAAATTAAATCTAAAACTTGGAATCGAGCCAAGTTGACTTATTAAAAACGCATATATATTGGAAAAAATATTTCTTTGCAATTGCATTATATATTATTTGATGTACTTCAAGTTCTTAGTTGAAAATCAAATAGTTTTTTTCCATCAAACTAATAAGCTTTACTTTAATAAATCAAAGTTTCAAAGAAATATTGGTAAAAGAATTTTTTTGAATATAATATAATAAAAATAGTATAAAATTTTTAATAAAATTATTTTTATTATTTTAGTGATACTCCAAAAATCAATTAAACCGTTTTGTTTCACGTTAGTTTGATAGTTAATCATTTTTATCAAATTCAAATTAAAACTGTTATTTTTATATTTTTATAAATACATATATTTTAATAATAAAAATGATAAAAAGAAATTAAAATTTCAATTTGTATTTGCAAAAATCTTCAAAATAAAGAAAGTATTGTTTTTAAAGCTACTAATAGAAAATTAAATTGCATTAAAATAACTCAGTTTAATGCATTAAACTTGCATTATTTTGAGTATAATCACGATAATACTAAATTGCAAAAGGTTGTTATGATCAAAAAATTTTAAAATATATTATAGAATACCCACAAAAAAAAAAAGGTATTTTATTGAGTTCTTGTGGCTTATAAGGGAATAATAAAAGCCTGAGTATGGTTTTGATTAAAATCATGAGCTTTGATGATCGTGATTGATCATGATTGAGATTATGAGCTTTAATTTGATCCTCACTTTATATGGTGGCGAGTGAGACAGGAATATGTGATTTTACATGCTCGTAAACATGCTAGAAAGACTAATGCCACCGACAATGCGACAATATATATAAAGTGGGTTTCTTAGATGTAAATGACTACTCGCGTATATATAGTGAGCATAAAGGCTTAAATATTGCTCTGTGAGAACGCTTGCCAGTATTTATCGACATTTAATCGCGATAAAATATTGCCTACTAAAATATTGATCTTTTATTCTGTGAAATTATTGTTTGTAATTGTATTGCCAGTAATCCATGAGTCATGAAAATAGGACCTCTAACATTCCAGGAAGATCATAGAGATTATCGTGTGTGATCTTAATACCCTGACCTCAATTATTAATACCAGAGAGGACGATCATTTTATTCACAAGGTTGTGCAAGTTTTTAAAAAAAACTTCATAGTCTCTGTCAATAACTTATTTTGTTTCATGATAACAGCCAACACACATATGATAACAACGAAACGTCACAATCTGTACTGTCTGCAATGATAGAAAAGGCCAGTGCGCCAATCATGATTTCGACTTTGATTGATGCTGCATCAGAGACCTATAAGCTAAAAATAGTGCTTTTCAGCAACGAATATGGAAAGATGAAGTGGAATTATATCATCTTCTCAGATTACTCGGATCTATGTGCAGCATAGTAATTGCCACGCCAATGTTTGCAGGCACTGATGCTGTTTTAGTATAGCTTGCTTCCATTTATCGTTCTCAAATGGACTCACGAACTGAAGTTATACTTTGGATTTTCCTTGATTTTGCATCGTATATACTACTTGGTCACATAGCTAGTAATTTTGACAGATATCATTATCTTTCTGAAGTATTTACTCGTGCCTACACCGATTCTTCAAGATCACTGTATCACTCACTAGGACAGTGTACAAGGATATTGTAACAATGTTTCCGATGTTTCCATGACAGATGCTGTTTACCGTTATTCTGTTCGACACATCCTCTAGATATTCTACAAAGTGAGAACATCTGATCAGGAAATATTGGGAGACAGGAATGAATAGAGTTAATGCATGATGTACATATTGTTGACATAAAGACTTTTTTAACATCACGTCCAGACTGATTAGGAATACTATAGTTACAGACGTCTGAGTAGTAATATATGTATGCTGTGTTCCTCAATAATACTGTTAAGTTGAATCGTCTTCAATAGTAAGGTATATTTACATTAAATATAATTTTTCTATTTTAATACTTTCTCGGTGTAGCAATTTTAAAAGTTATTTGGTGTAGCAATTTAAAAGGCTTTATTTTATCTTTATTCCTCAAAAAAACGCTGGTTGTTCTGGTTTATCTGCAATAAAATTATAAGATGTCAACACAAAAATTGCTTCTGGAGACCATCTTCCTTTATAAATAACAAAACAACACATAAAATGTATTTTATAAAGAACAAAAATTAATTTTCCTCTTGTCAATTATAAAAAATAGTCTTGCAAATTTGTTGTTAATTTTAGTGTTAACTTATTATTCATTATAATGTGTGGCGGAAATAGTTTTATTTACATTTGCGTTTAGATAGTAAAATAAAAATTTTGGTTTAAACTTTTTAAAACTGTATTAAATGTATTCATCGAGTTTAGTAAAGAAAAAAATTAAAAAAAAAAAAAAAAAAAAAAAAACTACTACTAAAATCATTCAAAGTATTTTCAATGTGCCTAAACCGTGATATGCCTATTTAATTGAGTCATAAGATTTGGGTTAGATCCGCCTCTTTCTAATCACAACAAGATGCATTACGAAGATGACACCTCACCAGTGTACCGTGTTATTGGAAAAAATCCAGGATTGAGTTTGGTAAAAAAGAAAGAAAGAAATCACCAAAAAACAAGATAGCAAAATTACTTCTCGCTTTAAAATTAATGACCTCCTGTTGGTTACGAAACTTTAAAGGTGAAAAGATAAAAAAAAAAAAAAAAAAAACACCACAAAATATAAAAAGCAAAATCCTTTTTCATGGGGAAAAATGTGATAGTTTACTCATGCTGTGTTGACTTTCAGCAATAATGATACCATTTGGCCTTTTCATAACCCGTGTTACAACCAATACTTTAATTTATGATATGAATTATTTTTATCGCAAAAGTTTTTATCTCTTCATAAAGTATTCAGTGAAAATTTCGTTGTAATGTGTTTAAAAATACATACGCCAACTTTTTGGGAAGTAAGTAATATTTTTAAAGGAAGTGTAGGGTGTAGACAAAGCTGTTGGGTGTAACTAATCAGGGAAGAAAGTACACCGAACTGAGTGTGGATTAATCAGGTAATATTAATGAAGGGCCTTAATTCTGTTTTGCACACATCAGCAGATTATGGTATTAATGACTCCTCATAAAAATGCAACTGATTAAAAAAATCTAGTTTGACTTTTAGTTAAACGCGTGGTTCTGATGGGTTAAGGGATAATTATTTTTCTATGCCAGGGTTGAAGATACTTGCGTATGAAGTTAAAGGGAAGATGGGAGGAAGTTAACGACATACAGAAAAAAAGGAAATATTGGATTTTTCTCGATAGTAATTTACTAAGAAAAAAGAAGGATGAATGAAAAAATCGTTGAGTGCTTTTCATAACCATACGATTAACGATCATTAAAGGCTGTTGTTGAATTTGTCATAGATTTCTGAATCAAGAAGCATGAAAAATATGAGGTTTTTTCGTAAGAATTCCGACAAAAATACCACACTCGCGATGAACAGATGAATAGACTAAGATATTAAATATAGAAATAAAAATTGTTATCTAAAATCAATCACGTGAGAACTTTTTGAAAATAAAATCCAAATGCATATATTTCTAGTTCTAGTTGGTCAAAATAAATGAGCAAAACAATACTGATGTTTCAAATAGATACTGATGTTGTCAAACAATACTGATGTTGTAAATATAGAATTTTGAATTGCGTAAGACAACGCATGATGTCTTATATAAAAATTATGTTCCCCATTTAAACTTATCTTTGTGACCAATAGTAGTCAATTTACTGAAAATTAAAAGGACATTATAGTTAGTGTCTCACAAATCACGTTGCGATATCATATCAGGAACTTCAAAATAAGCATTTTTAATATAAAAATTATATTGCTTCATTTCTTCGTGAAGCTGTTAAAGTAAGCAATCCTAAGTACCAAATTTGAAAAAGATTATGCTTAACCTGTAACCTGGTTAAAAAGTAAGTGATAACAAGGAAAGTGGATGTTCATTTGGAAGTCCTTTGAATTTTCAACTGTCAGAAAAAAGATTAAAAAGTAAGATTTTACAGTGGAATAAAACTTTTCTGAGAAACTTTTGCAAGAGCCTCAGATTTTCATATGGTGCAGTTATATTTTATGAAATTAATAATAAAAACGAATCGATTGTGTATTAATTATTGCCATTTATACAGTTAATATGAAAAGCAAATTTCAATAGCAGAAAATTTAATATAGCACAATACAGAAAACCTTTGGCAGCACTTGACGTATCAGTATCTCATATTATCAATCAGACATCATTATCCATCAGATTTATATCAAGTAAGCATACAAATAATATTATAGAAAGAAATATTTTAACTTTTTAACAACTCAAATTTTGTTTCCCATGTTTATGTAGAAAATAATAGAAATCAGCTATTAATATCATACACAATAATGAATAATTGCTTATTTGGAAATAATTTTATTTCAGTAAATTAATCAGCATTAAACTTTAATGAAAAATTACTTATAAAGATAAATAACTTATAATTGGCACTTGTATATTGAAAATTTTTATTTATATGCATTAATTTTTCAACCATATAAAATAAATGCTAAATTGTAGTAATGTTCAGTTTTAGAATTTTAAATTAATTTCAACCATTTTATTATCGTATTTAAAGGATTATTATCATTCATCATCTGAAACAATTCTATTAAATAAATAATTTTTAAATTCAATAAACTAGTTATTACACAGACATTAATAATATTTTAACAAAATTAAATTATTGATCTCTATTTTCAATAATTAAATAGCTCTAAGTAATTATTTAACATAATGCTTAAGTATTTTTACGAATTATACAAATTTTACGATTAGTAACTCCTTTTATACTTTATTACTAATTTATTATGAAAATTCTCAATAAATAATTTTTAATTGACACTTGCATATTTAAATTTTTAATTTGCATGCATTAACTTGCTTAAAACATCTAAAATAAATAAATAATATTCATTTCGACTTTAGTCTGCATTTTTTTTCTAAAACTTAATTCAGTAATTATATATATATATTAAGAAAAAGTAAAAGGACGATTGAAATAATGAGAAATGCAAATGAATATGCAAATTAAATATAAAAAATATGCTTTACAGACATTAATTTAAATTACTTTATTTTTTCATGATTATTAAAATAATTATATTTAATTCTATTCATTCCAAAATTTATGAAAAATATTTTTCAAATATTTATTTTTTGTCCTCATTATCATAGTTATTATACAATCCTTGCAATCTTATTTTTCTTGGCATAAAAAAAAACGCATTTTAAATTGTTTTCAAACGAGAGATTTATTTCTTTTTTCCATTTCAGTTTTTTTTTTCCTTGCAATCCTTTTAGTGATTTCAGCAAGCTTGTTTTTCTACAATTCTTCTTTTCATTCTCCTCTTGCCATTTTATATTTTTTCTCCCAGAGAAGTACATAAAATAATCCAATTTTCATCAAGTTTCAGTCAAATATATCCATGACATACACGTTCAGATTATGAGCAACGATTAATTAAATAATTATATTGATGAACAACAGATTATTAAAGTAATTATATTAAATTATATTGCTTCCAATTATTTATAAAAAATGTTCTTTCAAATATTTAGCTTTTGTGTTCATTATCATAGGTATTATTCAATCCTTGCAATCTTATTTCTTTAGCATAAAAAATATGCACTTAAAATTGTTTTCAAAAGAAAGATTTATTTTATATTTTCCTTACATTCCTTTTAGTCCTTTCAGTCAGCTTGTTTTTCTACTATTCTTCTTTTCATTCTCCATTTGCCATTATATTTTTTTCTCCCAGAGATACACATAGAATAATCCTATTTTTATCAAGATTCAGTCAAAGATGAATAGAATAGTCAAAGATAATAAGGTCCATAACATAGACGTTCAAATAAGGATCAACGATTAATTAAGTAATTATATTGATTAACAACTGATTATTAAAATTATATTTATTCCAACATTTATAAAAAAAAAGTTCAAATATTTATATTTTGTGCTCATAATCATAGTTATTATTCAATATTTGCAATCTTATTTTTATCAGCATAAAAAATGCATTTTAAATTGTTCTCAAAAGAAAGATTTATTTCATTTTTTTCCTTACATTCCTTTTAGTCCTTTCAGCCAGTTTGTTTTTCTATTATTCTTCTTTTCATTCTCTTCTTGCCATTATATTATTTTTCTTCTAGAGATAGACACAGAATAATCCAATTTTCATCAAGTTTCAGTCAAAGATATCCATGACATAGAGGTTCAGATAAGGAGCAACGAAGTTGTTTTGAATATATGAATTGGTAATTGAATTCTCCTCCATAATTCATGCAGAAAATGGGCGATATGATCTTAATGACATCGAAGCTTTAATCGTTAACATTATTCCCTTATTAGACTTCATAATAGATAGATAAATCTATACATAAATCATCATTTTAAGCACCTTTCGACGCTTTTAAGGAGAGATTAATCAAAATGTTGTGTTAAATGGAGAATGAAGTTTAGATGGCAGTTATATGATCAAAGTGAACGCATAAAGCAGAAAATTAATTAAAAACGCGTTAAAAGTATGACAAAAATTTATATAAAATTGTTAGAATGAAAACATTATATAACTGAAAGCATCCGCTTAAGAATTTCAGAAAGTAAATGTCTTTTAATTATTATATGTTATACATATATGTCTGTTTAACGATTAGTGTAATAAATTTGAAATGGATAATGGAACATATTAAAGACTAGAAATTTGCAATTTTTTGTTGGCCATAATCGTCTTTTTTTATTGTAGGAAAAACAGAGTAAAAATTAATTAAAAAAGCTTTAAAAGGATGACAAAACCTATTTAAAATATTATTGAAAACATTACTTAACAGAAACATCCACTCAAGAATTTCAAAAAGTAAATGTCTTTTAATTTTTAGATGAAAGACGTATATAATAATACATATGTTTAACTACTAGTATATTAAATTTGAAAAGGTAAAAGTTACAGGAAAAAATTTAAAACGCTAAAAATTTAGCATTTTAAGGCTATTCGCTGACCATTCTTGTATTTTACTGTTATCAAGAAGAGAATAAAAACTGCATTTCCCCTAATTTGAAGAATAATTGAATTATGTTGTTCTGCAGCTGGCAATACATATACAGTTAATCTTTATGTCATAAGCAAAGGTTGCACTACTCTTACTCATTTAGTACTACCCAGGAGGCCCGTGTAGCTTAAAGATTGGCTACGGACGCGAGTAACGCTACCCCACAACGCTCTACGATCCTATTAGACCGGAACCTACGGTTTAAAGTGGATTCCGAACCACTATAAACATTCATGGCACGGCCGGGGATCTCGAACCGAAACCCGAGTGCCAGAGCGCTACCTACTCGACCATAAGGGCCATAATTGAATTATTTAATAACACATTTTCAATGTTCATATTTTTTTACAAGAATCAGAAATTAAAAATCTTAAAAAAATATTTCAAGAAATAATTTAATGAGAAAATGTAAAACACACGAGAATAATTTTTATAAACAATCTTCCCAATTTTCAAGAATACTCCGTATCTACATTCTAAGAGACCCGTTTAACATATTTTCCACTTTAATCGAGCTACTGAATTATAAAAAAAAATCTTTATGCTCTTTTCTTTCATTCAGACCAGAAAAATTTTACGACCAGTCCTCTTCCATTTTCCATTCCAGTGTTAAGCGTCACACAGTCGTTTGTAGTAACAAAGCAGATAACTCTTATGTGTCGCATTCTTGAACGGATGGGGGACATTCTTACTACAAGAAATGGGGAAATGTAACTTCTCACGAGTCGGTATCAAACAATCAGAGGAACAGCAAAAAATTACAGATTGCATGATTGCAGACATGGTTGAAAACCATGAGCATTAGTCCAGTAATGAAGAAAATGATGTTTATCAAAAGTAAATGAACATAATCACCAAAGGTTTAAGTTCGATTGAAAACTTGAATATATTGACCAGCAAAAACAGATTACATTTGAAATTTTGATAGTACTTATAGAGTAGCTTAACATTACAATGAGAAGTATATCATCCCACAAATCATGTACTTCCCCAAATGAACAATTATTCCCCTTTTTTACAAAAGCGTTTTAAGCGTACAACATAAAGTCTGTAAGTTCTATTACTATCATAAAACTTAATAAATTGTGTGTGCATTTATATACTAGTATTTTATCTATTTATTTAGAGGCAATTTTTGTAAATCCGTTTCATCTAATAATATTATTAAAATTATATAATATACTAAAATTTCATGATCTGTAAGGTTTAGAGTTCAATTTGTGAATTATATTATTTTTATTTACAAGCCAACGGCCATACCATGCTGAATATACCGGTTCTCGTTAGATCATCGAAGTCAAGCATCATTGGCCGCGGTCAGTACTTGGGTGGGTGACCACCTGGGAACATCGCGTGCCGTTGTCATTCGCACATTGGGGACCTGTATGGCCGAGTGTCTAGCGCTCTGGCTCTCGGTACCCCACAGATTTCGAGTTCGAATCCCGGCGGTGCCATGGATGTTTGTAGTGGTTCGGAATCCACTTTAAGCCGTAGGTCCCGGTCTCCTATGACTGTAAGAGCGTCACGGAGCCAAAGTCAGACTTCGACCTACGGGTCCTCCATCTCAACAGAAGCTGCTTCCTTCCCCTTCAATTATGAGTACGTATGGGCTCGTGAGCTTGGCCAACCAAGTGGGATAAGAAACAACAACACACAATATTATTTTTATATAATTTAATGTAACACAAATATATGACAAAAATTATTTATTATAGATCATAAAATCTTAAAAATTTGCCTTCTAGATAATATTAACATTTCGAAACAAAGATTTAGAAATGCCTTGTGAAATCTATTTAAATTCACTTATTAGCCTAATATACTTAGAATTTATTAAATACATTAACAACTGTTTAACAATTTTTTTCAAGTACAGCTGCCTAATGTAAAAATAAGAAAAGCAAACTACATTAAACTACTCTTTACCTTGTAAAAGCTTCCTTAAGTATTTCCTCTACTCGGAGGATTTGCAGTTTACCGAAGAAATCAAACTTTCAGATAGAATGTGTTCCACGAAAGAAAAGGTTTTTTTTCTGATATTATTCTTTCCGATGCGAGACGGAAACCGGGCAAGCAAAAAATTGCTTTGAAATGAGGAATGGGTTTTCCTTTTTTTCCGAGTTAACAGTGCCTTCTCAAACTTCTGGATCTTAAGGCTAAATTCTAAATATAGCGAGTGCTGCTTAAATTCCGCTTTAGGTCCGAGTGAAGTAGTAAACTAAAAGCTAAGAAAAATACACGCTTAGATTAGTTCGTAAGTAGAATGTTTTAGAATAGTTTACTAAGTTTTTTATGCTACTAGTTTCAATGCGAAGCGAGGAATTAACACATTTAAAATTTAATCTACGTATGAAGTTATTTATTAATTGATGCACAAAATATAACATGGGGAACAAATGCAAATATACTATACTGTTCAAGGGATTGTATGTTATAATTTTATGAGATTGAATAGCACAGCTAAAAAAAAAATGCTAAGCTGAGTTCCTGTTTTAAAATAACTTTTTACTATTATTTCCAGTATAATGTGATGAATTTAGGGCCTTGAATAGTGACTTCTCAAACTTCTGGATCTTGAGGCTAAATTATAAATATAGAGAATTCTAATTTCAATACGAAGTAAGGAATTAAGACATTTAAAATTTAATGCATTCGTGTATTTATAATTTTTAATTACATTATGCAAAAAATATTACATGGGAAGCAATGGGGAATATACTTTATTATACAAAGGTTTTATTAAATGCTTATACCTTTATTAGATTGAATAATATAGCTAAAAATTTATGCTTAGTTCATAAGTAAAGTGAATTGTAAGTGATGAATTTAGTTCAATGTAAAGTGATGAATTTACTGCCTTGAACAATGCCTTCTCAAACTTCTGGATCTTAAGGCTAAATTCTAAATATAGCGAGTGCTGCTTAAATTCCGCTTTAAGTCCAAGCGAAGTAGTAAACTAAAAGCTAAGAAAAATACACGCTTAGATTAGTTCGTAAGTAGAATGTTTTAGAATAGTTTACTAAATTTTTTTATACAACTGTTTTCAATGTGAAGTGAGGAATTAACACATTTAAAATTTAATCTACGCATTGCATGCATGTATTTATAATATATTAATTAAATTATGTAAAAAGATAACATGGGAAGCAGGAAAATATACTATATTGGTTAAATGTTTTATTACATGTTTATATTTTTACTAGATTGAAACATAGCTAAACTTTTTATGGTTAGTTAGTAAGTAAGCTACACTTGTCCGCTGGGTAATTTTAAATGAGTAACAGTGGTGCAGTCTTTGCGTATGACATAAAGATTAACTTCTGTATTGCCAGCTGCATTAGAAACAACAACATAGTTCGTAAGTATAAAGTTTTAAATTATGCTTTATTATTATTTTAAATGTAAAGTGATGAATTTAGTGCCTTGAATAGTGCCTTCTCAAACTTCTGGATCTTAAGGTTAAATTCTAAATATAGCGAGTGCTGCTTAAATTCCGCTTTAAGTCCAAGCGAAGTAGTAAACTAAAAGCTAAGAAAAATACACGCTTAGATTAGTTCGTAAGTAGAATGTTTTAGAATAGTTTACTAAGTTTTTTTGTACTACTTTTTTCAATGCAAGTGAGGAATTAACACATTTAAAATTTAATCTATGCATTGCATGCATGTATTTATAATGTATTAATTAAATTATGTTAAAGAAATATAACTTGGGAAGCAAATATGAATATATTACACTCTTCAAGGACATAGCAAAAAAAGTTATGCTAAGCTTAGTACGTAAGTATAATGTTTTAAAATGGGTTTCACTATTATTTTGAATGGAAGGTATCAATTTATTCTTTTAAAATTTAATATAAGCATGCATGCAATTAATAATAATAATTCAAAATAATATTAGATGATCCAAGTGATTTAGTAAAAAAATGCTAAGACAAATACATGCTTAAATTAGTTCGTAAGTAGAATGTTTTAAAACATGTTTTAGTATTATTTTCGTAAAGTGATGAATTTATTCTTCAAAATTTAATATAAGCATGCATGTCAATGTAATAATATTAAACATGCAAATGTAAACATTAATTTAAGCATGTAATAATATTATGTAAAAGATATTACATGTACCAAGGGATTTAGTGAAAAAATGCTACGAAAAACACATGGATGCTTAGTTAGGATGTTTTAAATTATGTTTCATGCTAAAATTATTTATTTACAATGCAAAGTAATGAGTTAACTCTCATTATATAAGTGATACAATTCCTACATTTTATAAGTTTAGGAATGGTGATGATGGTTGATGATAAATGATTCACTCTTTTTAAGAGTTTAAGAAATATATATTATAGTATTCATTCAGTTTACTAAATAGTCATAATTTTTGTAGAATGAATAGAGCATCAAACATTTCAATATATAATAGAGTAACACCAAAATATGTACATCAATAAAAATAAATAAATACCTCAAATATCTAAAAATCTAAAAAAATTAGATATTTATAATAGTTGATATAATAAATATCTGAAATATTATAAATATCTCAAAATCAATTATATATTTTAAATGTTAACTCAAAAATAATTCTGATTCTAATTAAGGAAACAATTATTCTATTATTGTACTAATAATATTTACAATAATAGAATAATTAATTCCTTAAATTAAAATCAGAATTGTTTTTCAGTTAACATTTAAGATATAAAATTGATTTTTCATGAAAAACTCAAGTATTTGAATTAAATTAACAAAATAATATAATTATGCAAACAAAATTTTCGTTATAACAAAATAATTAATGCATTAAATTATTTTATGAAATAGACATAATCATTTTAATTTTGGAAATTTTAATTTGAATTAGATTTCTATAGTGCATTCGAACTATAAATAATATTAAATAAATGTGTCTTATTATTTAATATTTAAGGAAGAGAGAGAAAAAAGCTGCATAATAAAACATTTAATAAAAAATATTAATTTTAAAATTAGCAGTAAATAAGAATTCAGAATTTTAGGTATTTACATATTTTTATAAATGTCTACCAAGTACGAAATTTAGAAATGAAATAAACTATAAATATACAAAAAATTGCCAGGTGTCCTATTTCTAAATGCTTAAAATGCCAAATTTTTTATACAAAGATTTTTCTTACAAACACATTCAATAATTTGCATATAGGACATGCCATTTTCTTTTCTTGTTATTAAAATAATATACTTTATATGCCCCTAAAGAGATGCCCATAACTAAAGAAAATCATTTTGTTATATCATTGAAAAGAAAAATTCTGAGATAGAAAGTATTTTCTCCTCTCTTCGTAAATAGTTATTGTTGTTTTTACTGAGGGATGGATTTTATTCTTTAGACAGGACTGAGTTTTCCATTCTGTTTGATAGAAATTCCTTGTCTACGGAAATGTGCTTGTGCAAGCTAGGAACACAATTTCCATATTTATTATAAAATCCCATATTTGAGAATGGACGAAAAAAAATTGATTCCAAGGTAATTTATTTCAGAAAAATAACTTATTTGATGCGTAGAATAAATTGGAGTCTTGCCCGCTGGCAGTTTGATTATTTATTTTTTATTTTAAATTATTTAAACAAAATTTGTATTGTATTTCTAAAAGTCGTTTCTTATATAAATTCGAAGACAATGAATTCAAGTTTGAGTGTGGAATGGACAGGTATCATTGAATAAGGAATCTGTTGCAAGCATAAGGTTTAAGTAAAAATATTTTTGCTGAGAACTAAAAAGGATCCATGTTTAAAGTTGTTGCAGTTTTTACAATGAGTTTAATCAATTATTATCTGCTATAAAAGCGAAAAGTAAATTTTCTACATGATGATCAATGTAAAAAAAATGTTTGATTTTTCTTTATGATATTTATTATATAAATATTTCCTTTCTCCTCTATTCAAATATTCTCTTATTAAGATCATCAATATTTAAACCAATTATGTATTATTTTTTGTATGCATCGCTTTATTTTCTTATAGTATATTCTTCTTTATTATATGTAGTATATACATACTTTATCAAACTGATCACTCACTCTGCTTTTACTCTATTTATTCTCTTTTCAAATAGTTATTTATTATAAATATTAATTTAAAAAAAAAAAGTACTGTAAAATATTTTTTAAATACATTGCTTAGTTTCATAGAGTATGATTCCCTTTTATTATATGTATATATAAATATGTTTACATTTGTTCTAATTTCAAATATTTTTATTAGAAACTTATAGTGAATTAGATATATCTATAGTACATTCGAGTTATAAATAATACTAAATAAATATGTTTTAATATTTAATATTTAAGGAAGAGTGATTAAAAAAGCTGCATAATAGAGCATTTAATTAAAAAATATTAATTTCGAAATTACCAGTAAATAAGAATTCTGAATTTAAGGTATTTACATATTTTTATAAATGCTTGACAAGTACAAAATTTAGAAAGGAAAAGTAACTATAAATATTCAAAAGATTGGCAGGTGTCCTTCTTCAAAATACTTAAAATGCCAAATTTCTGATACGAAGATTTTCCTCGCAAACAAATTCGATAGTCTGCATATAGGACTTGGCATATTCTTTTCTTGTTATTAAAATAGTATACTATATATGCCCCTAAAGAGATGCCCATAACTAAAGAAAATCATTTTGTTATATCATTGAAAAGAAAAAAAAACTACTGAGAAAGACAGTATTTTCTCCTCTCTTCGTAAATAGTTATTGTTGTTTTTACAAAAGGATGGACTTCATTCTTTTGACAGGACCGAGTTTTCCATTCTGTTTGATAGAAATTCCTTGTTTACGGAAATGTACATGTACAAGCTAGGAATACAATTTCCATATTTATTATAAAATGCCATATCTGAGAATGGACAAAAAAAATTGATTCCAAGGTAATTTATTTTAGAAAAATAAGTTATTTGATGCGTAGAATAAATTGGAGTCTTGCCCGCTGGCAGTTTGATTATTTCTTTTTTATTTGAAATTATTTAAACAAAATTTTTATTGTATTTCTAAATGTCGTTTCTTATCTAAATTCGAAGACAATGAATTCAATTTTGAGAGTGGATTGAAAAGTATCAATGAATAAGAAATCTGTTGCAAGCATAAGGTTTAAGTAAAAAATATTTTTTGTTGAGAACTAAAAGGATACCATGTTTAGAGCTGTCGTTGTAGTTTTTACAATGAGTTTCATCAATTATTATTATCTGCTATAAAAGCAAAAATGTAATTTTCTACGTATATATGATATATATAAAAAGTGTGATTGTTCGTTATTATATTTATTATAAAACTATGTTTTCTTGTATTCTACATTAAAAGATTTCCTTATTAAAATATTTTATAAATAAGAAATTACAAAATTCACTCAACTTATAAATGCGTTTAAGAAATATATAAGTATTCATGTATTATTGCAGTTTGTTGAAAATTATATTAAAGTTATTTCTTTATTGAATAGCATATTGAACTTTCAAAATTTAATAGAAAAACATTAAAATAAGTATATGAAGAAAAATAAATAAATAGTTACAATAATAGAATAATTTATAACTTAAATCAAAATTATTTTTTTCTTTTAACGCATAAAATATATAATTTTTTTCATGGAAAACTCAAGAATTCGTATTAAATTAACAAAAAATTATTTATGGAAACTAAAATTTTGTGAACAATTAATAAAACTTTATAAAATAATTAAAGCATTAATTTAATTATTCTATGAAACAGACATATTCATTTTGATTTTGCTAATGTTAATTTGAATTACATATCTATAGTGTATTCTAACTGCATGAATTTGTTTTAACATTTTATATTTAAGAAAGATGGAGAAAAAGCTGAATAATAAAATATTTGTAAAAAAATATTAATTTTGAAATCAGCAGTAAATAAGAATTCAGAATTTTAGGTATTTACATATTTTTATAAATGTTTGCCAAGTATGAAATTTAGAAAGGAAAAATAACTATAAATATTTAAAAGATTGGCAGGTGTCCTATTTCAAAATGCTTAAAATGCCAAATTTCTGATACAAAGATTCTTCTTACAAACAAATTCAGTAGTCGGCATATAGAACTTGGCATTTTCTTTTCTTGTTATTTAAATAATATATTTTATATGCCCCTAAAGAGATGCCCATAACCAAAGAAAATCATTTTGTTATATGATTGAAAAGAAAAAGAAAAATACTGAGGAAGAAAGTATTTTCTCCTCTCTTCGTAAATAGCTATTGTTGTTTTTACTGTGGGATGAATTTTATTCTTTAGACAGGACTGAGTTTTCCATTCTGTTTGATAGAAATTCCTTGTCTACGTAAATGTGCATGTACAAGCTAGGAATACAATTTTCATATTTATTATAAAATGCCATATTTGAGAATGGACGAAAAATTGATTCCAAGGTAATTTATTTTAGAAAAATAACATATTTGATGCATGGAATAAATTGGAATCTTGCCCGCTGGCGTTTTGATTATTATTTTTTTAATTTAAATAATTTAAACAAAATTTTTATTGTATTTCTAAAGCCTTTTTTTACCTAAATTTGAAGACAATGAATTCAATTTTAGGAATGGAATGAAGAGGTATCAATGAATAAGAAATCTGTTGCAAGCATAAGGCTTAAGGAAAAAATATTTTTCTTGAGAACTAAAAAGGATTCCATGTTTAGAGTTGTCGTTGTAGTTTTTACAATGAGTTTCATCAACTATTCTGTGCTATAAAAGCGAAAATTAAATTTTCTATATATATGTGTGATATATGTAAAAATATGTGATTCTTCTTTATTATTTGCATGATATAAATATGTTTCATTTATTCTTTATCAAATATTTTCTTATCATAAATATTAATTATTAAACAAAAGTTATGTAAAATTTTTTTGTATGCATCGTTTTAGTTTGAATATAATTCTTCTTTATTATATGGATTATATAAAAAATTTCATTTATTTTCTTCTCAAATATTTCCTTATTAGAAACATTAATTTTTAAATTAGCAGTAAATAAGAATACAGACTTTTAGGTATTTACATATTTTTATAACTGTCTGCAAAGTACGATATTTAGAAAGAAAAAATAACTATACATATTCAAAAAATTGTTAGGTATCCTACTTCAAAATGCTTAAAATGCTAAATTTCTGATACAAAGAATTTTCTTACAAACAAAGTCGATAGTCTGCATATAGGACTTGACATTTTCTTTTCTTGTTATTAAAGTAATATACTTTATATGACCCTAAAGAGATGCCCATAACCAAAGGAAATCATTTTGTTATATCATTGAAAATAAAACAAAAAATATTGAGAAAGAAAGTATTTTCTCCCCTCTTCGTAAATAGTTATTGTTGTTTTTACCGAAGGATGGATTTTATTCTTTAGACAGGACTGAGTTTTCCCCCCTGTTTGATGGAAATTCCTTGTGTACGGAAATGTACATGTACAAGCTAGGAATACAATTTCCATATTTATTATAAAATGCCATATTTGAGAATGGACGAAAAAAATTGATTCCAAGGTAATTTATTTTAGAAAAATAACTTATTTGATGCGTGGAATAAATTGGAATCTTGCCCGCTGGCATTTTGATTATTTTTTTATTTTAAATTATTTAAACAAAATTTGTATTGTATTTCTAAAAGTCGTTTCTTATCTAAATTCGAAGACAATGAATTCAATTTTGAGAGTGGAATGGAGAGGTATCAATGAATAAGGAATCTGTTGCAAGCATAAGGTTTTAGTAAAAATATTTTTGTTGAGAAATAAAAAGGTTCCATGTTTAGAGTTGTTGTTGCCGTTTTTACAATGAGTTTCATCAATTATTCTCTGTTATATAAGCAAGAATTAAATGTTCTATATATAAGTGATATATGTAAAATATGTGATTCTTCTTTATTATATGCATTATATAAATATGTTTCATTTATTTTTTTCAAATATTTTCTTATTAAAAATTTAATTTTTAAACCAAAATTATGTAACATTTTCTTGTATGCATCTTTTCAGTTTGAGTATGATTCTTCTTAATTATATGCATTAAATAAAAGTTTTTATTTATTTTCTTCTTAAATATGTCCTTATTAGAAACAATAATTTTTAAATTAGCAGTAAATAAGAATTCAGTATTTTATGTATTTACATATTTTTTTTTAAATATCTGCCAAGTACGAAATTTAGAAAGGGAAAAAATACTATAAATATTCAAGAAATTGGCAGGTGTCCTTTTTCAAAATACTTAAAATGCCAAATTTCTGATACAAAGATTCTTCTTACAAACAAATTCGGTAGTCTGCATATAGAACTTGGCATTTTCTTTTCTTGTTATTAAAATAATATATTTTATATGCCCCAAAAGAGATGTCCATAACCAAAGAAAATCATTTTGTTATTTCATTGAAAAGAAAAGAAATACTGAGAAAGAAAGTATTTTCTCCTCTCTTTGTCGTTTTGACCGAAGGATGGATTTTATTCTTTAGACAGGACTGAGTTTTCCATTCTGTTTGATAGAAATTCCTTGTCTACGGAAATGTACATGTACAAGCTAGGAATATAATTTCCATATTTATTATAAAATGCCATATCTGAGAATGGACCAAAAAAAATGATTCCAAGGAAATTTATTTTAGAAAAATACCTTATTTGATGCGTGGTATAAATTAGAATTTTGCCCGCTAGCATTTTGATTATTTCTTTTTTATTTTCAATTATTAAAACAAAATTTTTATTGTATTTCTAAAAGTCGTTTCTTATCTAAATTCAAAGACAATGAATTCAATTTTGAGTGTAGAATGGAGAGCTATCAATGAATAAGAAATCTGTTGCAAGCATAAGGTTTAAGTAAAAATATTTTTGTTGAGAACTAAAAAGGATTCCATGTTTAGAGTTGTTGCAGTTTTTACAATGAGTTTAATCAATTATTATCTGCTATAAAAGCAAAAATTAAATTTTCTACATGATGATCAATGTAAAAATAATGTATGATTTTTCTTTATGATATTTATTATATAAATATTTCCTTTCTCCTCTTTTCAAATATTCTCTTAATAAGATCATCAATATTTAAACCAATTATGTAACATTTTTTGTATGCATCGTTTTAATTTGTTATAGTATATTCTTCTTTATTTTATGTAGTATATAAATACGTTATCAAACTATTCACTCACTCTGTTTCTACTCTATTTATTCTCTTTTCAAATATTTACATATTAGAAGTATTAATTTTAAAAAAGTACTGTAAAATATTTTTTTTAAATACATTGCTTAGTTTCATAGAGTATGATTCCCTTTTATTATATGTATACATAAATATGTTTACATTTGTTCTAATTTCAAATATTTTTAGTCGAAACTTATAGCGAATTAGATATATCTATAGTGCATTCGAATTATAAATAATAATAAATAAATATGTTTTAATATTTAATATTTAAGGAAGAGTGATTAAAAAAGCTGCACAATAGAGCATTTAAATAAAAAATATTAATTTCGAAATTACCAGTAAATGAGAATTCAGAATTTAAGGTATTTACATATTTTTATAAATGTTTGCCAAGTACGAAATTTAGAAAGGAAAAGTAACTATAAATATTCAAAAGATTGGCAGGTGTCCTTTTTCAAAATACTTAAAATGCCAAATTTCTGATACGAAGATTTTTCTCAGAAACAAATTCGATAGTCTGCATATAGGACTTGGCATATTCTTTTCTTGTTATTAAAATAATATGCTTTATATGCCCCTAAAGAGATGACCATAACCAAAGAAAATCCTTTTGTTATATCATTGAAAATAAACATAATAATACTGAGAAAGAAACTATTTTCTCCTCTCTTCGTAAATAGTTATTGTTGTTTTTACCGAAGGATGGATTTTATTCTTTAGACAGCACTGAGTTTTCCATTCTGTTTGATAGAAATTCCTTGTCTAAGGAAATGTACATGTACAAGCTAGGAATACAATTTCCATATTTATTATAAAATGCCATATCTGAGAATGGAGTAAAAAAATGGATTCCAAGGTAATTTATTTTAGAAAAATAACTTATTTGATGGGTGGAATAAATTGGAATCTTGCCCGCTGGCATTTTGATTAATATTTTTTTATTTTAAATAATTTACACAAAATTTGTATTGTATTTCTAAAAGTCGTTTCTTATCTAAATTCGAAGACAATGAATTCAAGTTTGAGTGTGGAATGGAGAGGTATCAATCAATAAGAAATCTGTTGCAAGCATAAGGTTTAAGTAAAAATATTTTTGTTGAGAACTAAAAAGGATCCATGTTTAGAGTTGTTGAAGTTTTTACAATGAGTTTAATCAATTATTATCTGCTATAAAAGCAAAATTTAAATTTTCTACATGATGATCAATGTAAAAATAATGTATGATTTTTCTTTATGATATTTATTATATAAATATTCCTTCCTCCTCTTTTCAAATATTCTCTTATTAAGATCATCAATATTTAAACCAATTATGTAACATTTTTTGTATGCATCGTTTTATTTTCTTATAGAATATTCTTCTTTATTTTATGTAGTATATACATACTTTATCAAACTGATCACTCACTCTGCTTTTACTCTATTAATTCTCTTTTCAAATAGTTACTTATTATAAATATTAATTAAAAAAAAAAGTACTGTAAAATATTTTTTTAAATACATTGCTTAGTTTCATAGAGTATGATTCCCTTTTATTATATGTATATATAAATATGTTTACATTTGTTCTCATTTCAAATATTTTTATTAGAAACTTATAGTGAATTAGATATATCTATAGTGCATTCGAATTGTAAATAATAATAAATAAATGTGTTTTAATATTTAATATTTAAGGAGGAGTGCGGAAAAAAGCTGCACAATAGAGCATTTAATAAAAAAAAATATTAATTTCGAAATTACCAGTAAATAAGAATTCAGAATTTTAGGTATTTATATATTTTTATAAATGTTTGCCAAGTACGAAATTTAGAAAGGAAAAATAACTATAAATATTCAAAAGATTGGCAAGTGTCCTATTTCAAAATGCTTAAAATGCTAAATTTCTGATACGAAGATTTTCCTCGCAAACAAATTCGATAGTCTGCACATAGGACATGGCATTTTATTTTTTTGTTATTAAAATAATATACTTTATATGCCCCTAAAGAGATGCCCATAACCAAAGAAAATAATTTTGTTATATCATTGAAAATAAAAATAAAAATACTGAGAAAGAAAGTATTTTCTCCTCTCTTCGTAAATAGTTATTGTTGTTTTTACCGAAGGATGGATTTTATTCTTTAGACAGGACTGAGTTTTCCATTCTGTTTAATAGAAATTTCTTGTCTACGGAAATGTACATGTGCAAGCTAGGAATACAATTTCCATATTTATTATAAAATATCATATCTGAGAATGGACAAAAAAATAGATTCCAAGCTAATTTATTTTAGAAAAATAACTTATTTGATGCGTGGAATAAATTGGAATCATGCCCGCTGGCATTTTGATTATTATTTTTTTATTTTAAATAATTTAAACAAAATTTTTATTATATTTCTGAAGTCTTTTCGTATCTAAATTCGAAGACAATGAATTCAATTTTAGGAATACAATGAAGAGGTATCAATGAATAAGAAATCTGTTGCAAGCATAAGGCTTAAGAAAAAATATTTTTCCTGAGAACTAAAAAGGATTCCATGTTTAGAGTTGTCGTTGTAGTTTTTACAATGAGTTTCATCAACTATTCTCTGCTATAAAAGCAAAAATTAAATTTTCTATATATATGTGTGATATATATGTAAAAATATGTGATTCTTCTTTATTAGTTGCAAGATATAAATATGTTTCATTTATTCTTTGTCAAATATTTTCTTATTATAAACATTAATTATTAAACAAAAGTTATGTAACATTTTTTTGTATGCATCGTTTTAGTTTGAATTTAATTCTTCTTTATTATATGCATTATATAAAAAATTTCATTTATTTTCTTCTCAAATATTTCCATATTAGAAAGATTAATTTTTAAAGTAGCAGTAAATAAGAATACAGAATTTTAGGTATTTACATATTTTTATAAATGTCTGCAAAGTACGATATTTGGAAAGAAAAAATAACTATAAATATTCAAAAAATTGGTAGGTATCCTACTTCAAGATGCTTAAAATGCCAAATTTCTGATACAAAGTTTTTTCTTACAAACAAATTCTATAGTCTGCATATAGGACTTGGTATTTTCTTTTCTTGTTATTAAAATAATATACTTTATATGCTCCTAAAGAGATGCCCATAACTAGAGAAAATCATTTTGTTATATCATTGAAAAGAAAAAAAAATACTGAGAAAGAAAGTAGTTTCTCCTCTCTTCGTAAATAGTTATTGTTGTTTTTACCGAAGGATGGATTTATTCTGTAGACAGGACTGAGTTTTCCATTCTGTTTGATAGAAATTCCTTGTCTACGGAAATGTACATGTACAAGCTAGGAATACAATTTCCATATTTATTATAAAATACCATATCTGAGGTGGACAAAAAAATTGATTCCAAGGTAATTTATTTTAGAAAAAAAAATTATTTGATGCGTGGAATAAATTGGAATCTTGCCCGCTGGCATTTTGATTAGTTTTTTATTTTAAATTATTTAAACAAAATTTTTATTGTATTTCTAAAGTCGAGTTTTTCTCTAAATTCGAAGACAATGAATTCAATTTTCAGAGTGGAAAGGAGAGGTATCAATGAATAAGGAATCAGTTGCAAGCATAAGGTTTAAGTAAAATTATTTTGGTTGAGAACTAAAAACGTTTCGATGTTTAGAGTTGTCATTGCAATTTTTACAATGAGTTTCATCAATTAATCTTTGCAATAAAAGCAAAATTACATTTTCCATATATATGTGATATATGTAAAATATGCGATTCTTCTTTATTATATGCATTATATAAATATGTTTCGTTTATTGTTTTTCAAATATTTTCTTATTATAAATATTAATTTTTAAACCAAAGTTATGTAACATTTTTTGTATGAATCGTTTCAGTTTGAGTATTATTCTTCTTTATTGCATGCATTATGTAAAATTTTCATTTATTTTCTCTCAAATATTTCCCTATTAGAAACATTACTTTTTAAATTAGCAGTAAAAAAGAATTCAGAATTTTATGTATTTTTTATATTTTTATAAATTTCTGGCAAGTACGAAACATAGAAAGGAAAAATAACTATAAATATTGAAAAAATTGGCAGGTGTCCTATTTCAAAATGCTTAAAATGTCAAATTTCTGATACAAAGAGTTTTCTTACAAACAAATTCAATGGTCTGCATATATGGCTTGGCATTTTCTTTTCTTGTTATTAAAATAATATACTTTATATGCCCCTAAAGAGATGCCCATAACCAAAGAAAATCATTTTGTTGTATCATTGAAAATAAACATAAAAATACTGAGAAAGAAACTATTTTCTCCTCTCTTCGTAAATAGTTATTGTTGTTTTTACCGAAGGATGGATTTTATTCTTTAGACAGGACTGAGTTTTCCATTCTGTTTGATAGAAATTCCTTGTCTACGGAAATGTACATGTACAAGCTAGGAATACTATTTCCATATTTTATTATAAAATGCCATATTTGAGAATGGACCAAATAAATTGATTCCAAGGTAATTTATTTTAGAAAAATAACTTATTTGATGCATGAAATAAATTGGAATCTTGCCCACTGGCATTTTGATTATTTTATTTTTTATTTTAAATTATTAAAACAAAATTTTTATTGTATTTCTAAAAGTCGTTTCTTATCTAAATTCGAAGACAATGAATTCAATTTTAGGAGTGGAATGGAGAGGTATCAATGAATAAGGAATCTGTTGCAAGCATAAGGTTTAAGTTAAAATATCTTTTGTGTAGAATTAAAAAGGATTTCATGTTTAGAGTTGTCGTTGCAGTTTTTACAATGAATTTAATCAATGATCCTTTGTTATAAAAGCAAAAATCTTTACATTGTGATATATGTAAAAAGTGCGTGATTTTTCTTTATATGTTATCATTTATTCTTTTTTCAAATATTTCCTTATTAGAAATATTAATTTTTTAAACCAAAGTTATGTAAAACTTTTGTATGCATCGTTTTAGTTTTGCATTCTTCTTTATTATATTTATTATATAAATGTGTTTTCATATATTATCTATTCAATATTTCCTTACTAGAAATATTAATTTTTAAACCAAAATTACGTAGCATTTCTTGCGTGCATCATTTTAGTTTCGTAGAATATGATTCATCTTAATTTTATGTATTATATAAATATGTTTTAATTTTTTCTCTTGTCAAATATTTATTTATTAGAAGCATTAACCTTTAAATGAAAGTGATGGAACATTTTTCTATGCTTCGTTTTAGATTCGTAAAGTAGGGCTTATGATTTTTTTTTAATGGGCATATGTATTGTTAGCAGATATGAACCAGTGTTGCCGATCTACGGAAAAAAAATTCAATGGATTTGAAAATAAAGCAATAAGAATATAGAGCAATGTTAATATTTTAAGCATTAATAAAATAAATAAATATTATCATAAAATAACTATCTTCAATCAGATTTCTGTACAGAATTCAGCAGAATAATACGAAAATCAATATTTAAAAACAATCTCAATCATGAAAACAAAAATAAAGACAATAAATACATACATTCTACCAGGTTCGTAATATCATAATTGTATCAAATGTGAAACTTCTGTCAGATAACTGCTTTGTCTACTTAAAATGACGAAACACAATGTGGAAGAAGGTACAATTAGACAAAATATTATTTTTTTTTCTGTTTGTAAACAGAACGTTTAAAATAATCTAAAATATATTTTAAAAAATGATAGCCACAATCTCGTGGCGTAAGCATTAAAAAATATAACTTTTTATGTATAAAAATCATTTATATGACATTTTTATTACTTTTTTCCATGCACCAGATAAAACAACGATAAATTTAAAGAAGAATTTAGTTTATTTTTAAGTTTCTGGAAATACAGACAGAGAAATAACATGCTTTATACTTCAAAATATTACATATATTAAAAATTACTTCTACAAACTTGCAATTTTTGTTTTTATCAATTATGGGTGGAAAAATTACAACTGATGACAGTTTTTCCTTAAAAATTATTTTTTAAATTATGAAACAAAATACATATTTGTTTTATACGTTTATTTTACAGATCAAATTAAGCATTTTAAGTTAGTTGAAATGCATTTAATTGTGTTGCAAGAAACATAACACATGAAATGACTCTCAGAAGATTTATTACGAATGCACGATTAATTAAATCTTTTATAAGTCCTTAAAAATGCATTAATTGTAAACTTAGTAATCCAAAAAAACAAACCCTTCATTAAAAACGTGGAAATAAAAATTATTTAGGGTCATTATGCTTGCTATAATTAGTCACAAATACATTTTTCTAAAAAAATGAAAAAATTTCAATAATAAAACTAAAATGCACAAGAAATAATTAGAATTTATGAGAATATTAAATAAGACTTAGTATCAAATGCTGTTGAGAATGTTCGCCAACAAAAAGAAGAAATTATTTCTTCTTTTAACGCTCTGTTGCTTTTAGAAATATATATCGAAGTGGGTATATATCTCCTGTAAACATTAGGGGCAGTTACAGAGAAATATACACCAAATCGTTGCCAATTTCGAAAAATGCATTTAAGGCATAGATTTCCAGAGGTAATTCACTTCTGAGTCGGATATATATATATTGCTTTAATTAGTCACAAATGTATTTTTCTAAAAAAATGAGAAATCTTCAATGACACTGAAAACTACAAGAAATAATTAGAATTTATGAGAATAATAAATAAGACTTTGTATCAATTAATTAGAAAGCTTCATAAATTAGTTTATTTTTAAGTTTCTGAAAATAGAATCAGATAAATATCTTGCTTTATACTTCGAGATATCATAAATATTAATATTTACTTCTACAATTCTTATCAATTATGTTTCTATCAAATATAGGTGGAAAAATTATAACAGAAAGTTTTTTCAATATTTTTTATTTAAAAAATATTTTTTAAACTATAAAATACAATATTTGTTTTAAAGGTTTATTTAACAGCGCAAATTAAGGATTTTAAGAAAGCCGAAATTGATTGAATAGTGTTGTGAGAAACATAAGACGTAAAATTACTGTCAGAAGATTTATTACGAAAGCACGATTAATTAGATTTTTTATATGTCCTTAAAAAGGCATTAATTGTAAACACAGTAATCTAAAAACAAAAACCCTTCAATAAAAACGTGTAAATAAAATTTATTTAGGATCTTTATTCTTCTGAAAATAAATGAGAAAGCTTCAATAAAACTAAAAAATGTAAGAAATAATTAGAATTTATGAGAATAATAAGTAAGACTTTGTATCAAATGCAATTGAGAGCTTCGCTAATATAAAAAATGAAATTATTTATTCTTTTAACGCTCCGTTGCTTTCAGAAATATATATCGAAGTGCTTATATATCTCCTGAAAACATTAGGGGCAGTTACAGAGAAATATACACCAAATCGTTGCCAATTTCGAAAAATGCATTTAAGACATAGATTTCCAGAGGTAATTCACTTCCGAGTCGGATCTAATACCTTGAAGAATACAATTTCCTGTAAATTTGTAGGGAAGAAATACTGTGGCCCTTTTATTCGCACTTGGCTTTTTATTCGTCTTCAAATGCTTTTTTTTAGTGGCTGGAAAAAATGAAAAGAAAGGTAAAAAATGTGTTCATGAATTCTGAAGCTTAAATGCAAGAAGTTTTGCAAGTAAAATATGCGAATATCATGTATCTGATATCCCTACAGAGTCTCCCGTTTTGAGAATTCAAATGCGAGGGAACTGCTATAAAATTATGAGTGATTTCTTACCATTTCATGCCTGTTGGAAAAAAATGATTCATCAAGTAGATTATCAAGTGCTTGTTTAGTGTGCTTTCTTCTTCCGTTTTTATAGCTGAGCCAATAAAACGGAAGAAAGAATTTCTTCGGAAGTAATTTACAGCACATTTTGAATCCTATTCCGTCTTGTCAGTTAGAATTTCGCGCAATGAATTAAAGATAAATGTTATGCCTTTGAGGTTTTAAATTTATGGGTTTTTTTTGTTTAGATATAATCGTATGCATAGTAATACTTTTATTTGTAGGATTCATAATATATTAAAGTACTTTTTCCAATAGTATTTAATAAAAAAATATTAAAATATAATCTTTTGAGAATAAAAAATTATAAAATAATTTTAAAATACTTGCTATTGATTTTCTTTAAACATATTACTCATAAACAATTCTGCAGAAAATTTCTTTTCCTGTAAAAAGTGCAGTTAAATGCAATTTCATATTCAGATAAAATAATTGTAATATTCTCTTTTTTTTAAAAATCTTTTCAATTATATAAGTGACAAAATAAAAATAAAAGTTTTTAAAGTTTTGTTTCCTTTTATAAGCAGAAATATTTCCAAGTGTTTTGTTGATAATGTAGAATTTATTGGTAATGTAATCTTAGGCACAGTAATACTTTTATTTGTAGGACCCATAATATATTATTCTATAGCATTATTTTTCAATTATATTTAATGAAAAAATGTTTAAGATAAATCTTATATGGAGAAGAATTTTATACATAACTTTAAAATATCTGCTAATGAATCTGTTAAAACATATTATTTATAAACAAGCATTTTATTCATCATCTGTTCCTTTCAGAAATATATATCGAAATGCTTATATATCTACTGAAAACATTAGTTGCAATTACAGAGAAATATACACCAAATCGTTGCCAATTTTGAAAAATGCATTAAAGACATAGATTCGCAGAGGTAATTCACTTTTGAGTCGGATATATATATTGCTATAATTAGTCAAAAATGTATTTTTCTAAAAAAATGAGAAATCTTCAATAACACTGAAAACTACAAGAAATAATTAAAATTTATGAGAATAATAAGTAAGCTTTTTATCGATTAATTAGAAAGCTTCAGAAATTAGTTTTTTTTAAGTTTCTGAAAATACAGACAGATAAACATCTTGCTTTATACTTCGAGATATCATAGATATTAAAATTTACTTCTACAATTCTTATAAATTTTGTTTCTATCAAATATGGGTGGAAAAATTATAACAGAAAGTTTTTTAAATATTTTTTAAAATATAAAATACAATATTTGCTTTAAATGTTTATTTAACAGCGCAAATTAAGGATTTTAAATAAGAGGAAATTCATTGAATAGTGTTGTAAGAAGCATAATACATAAAATTACTGTCAGAAGATTTATTACGAAAGCACGATTAATTAGATTTTTTATATGTCCTTAAAAATGCATTAATTATAAACACAGCAATCTAAAAACAAAAACCCTTCATTAAAAAAGTAAAAATAAAATTTATTTAGGATCTTTATTCTTAGTCACAAAAAATTTTTCTGAAAATAAATGACAAAGCTTCAATAAAACTAAAAAATGTAAGAAATAATAAGAATATATGAGAATAATAAGTAAGACTTTGTATCAAATACAATTGAGAGCTTCGCTAATATAAAAAAAAGAAATTATTTCTTCTTTTAACGCTGTGTTGCTTTCAGAAATAAATATCGCAGTGGTTCTATATCTCCTGGAAACATTAGTGGCAGTTACAGTGAAATATACACCAAATCGTTGCCAATTTCGAAAAATGCATTTAAGACATAGATTTCCAGAGGTAATTCACTTCCGAGTCGGATCTAATACCTTGAAGAATACAATTTCCTGTAAATTTGCAGGTAAGAAATACGGTGGCCCTTTTATTCGCACTTGGCTTTTTATTCGTCTTCAAATGCTTTTCTTTAGTGGCAGGGAAAAATGGAAAGAAAGAAAAAAAATATGTTCATGAATTTTGAGGCTTAAATGCAAGAATTTTGCTGGTAAAAAATGCGAATATTATGCATCTGATATCCCTATAGAGTGTCGTTTTGAGAATTGAAATGCGAGGGAATTGCTATGAAATTATGAGTCATTTCTTGCCATTTCTTGCCCGTTGGAAAAAAAATGAATCATCTAGTGGATTGGCTTTTAGTGTGCTTCCTTCTTCCGTTTCTATAGCTGAGCCAATAAAACGGAAGAAGGAATTTCTTCGGAAGTAATTTACACCAAATTTTGAATCCTATTTCGGCTTGTCAGTTAGAGTTTCATGCATTGAATTAAATATAAAAGTAATGTCTTTGAGGTTTTAAATGTATGGGGTTTTTTTTTGTTGTTGTTTTTGATATAATCGTATGTATAGTAATGCTTTTATTTGTAGGATTCATAATATATTATTTTTTCAAATAATATTTAATAAAAAATATTTAAAATAAATGTTACATGGATAAGAGTACAATAAATAATTTTAAAATATGTGCTAATGAATTTCTTGAAGCATATTCTGATATTCTGTTATAAAATGAATGCCTATTTTGAAAAAAATTTATTTTCTGTAAAAAGTAAATTTAAATTCAATTTCAGATTCAAAAACTATCATTGATATATATATTTTTTATTTTTTTAAACATTCCAAATTATACAAGTGGTAGAATAAAATAAAATATAAAAAAGTTTTTTTAGTTTTGATTTTTATTGTAGGCAGAAATATTTCCAAGCGTTCTGCATATAATGTAGTTAGTCTTATAGATAATGTATATATAATCGTATGCATAGAAATTCTTTTATTTTTAGGATCCCTAAGATATTAAAGTATTACTTTTTCCAATATTTAATAAAAAATATTTAAAAATAATCTTATATAAATAAGAATATTATAAATAATTTTAAAATACCTACTAATAAATTTGTTTAAACATATTATTCAAAAGCAATTGTGATATTATTTTATAACAATATTGCCGAATTAACAGAATATTTATAATTGTTCTTTCAAAATCATTTTCTTGTAAAAGGTACAGTTAAGTTAAATTTTATGTTCAGGAACAATCATTGATAGATTTAATTTCTTTTTTTTTAATCTTCTCAACTTACATAAGTGGAAAATAAAATTTAAAAAAAAATTCAGTTTTGCTTCAAATCAGAAGCAAAACTATTTTAAATCGTTTTCAAGATAATATATATATATATATATATATATATATATATATATATATATATATATTAACTTTTACTATTATATGCAAATTTTAACTACACGGAATATCTCTTACAAAACTGTTTTTGTCTATATATGCAGAGTTTTAAAATACATTATTTATTGATCTATAATTTCAGGAAAAAAGAAAAAAAAAAAAAAAAAGTATGATATTAGTCAGTGAATGTTCTTTTTTTCAGTAATATCAAAGCTCTAAATTTCATTTTTAAGGCTTTTTCTTATTTATTTTAAATTTATAAGAAAATATATTAACTAAATTATGTTTTTAAGCGGTACGTAATTATTTTTTAAAACGTTTTATATTATATTTATCAATTGATACAAACCATAACTTGTTTTTATACTCCCAGATATTTTTTTATTAACAAATGAATTGTAGTTTTAAATGTAAATTTTAATTTTAAACTAATTTTAATTATCTTTATTACGCTTTAAGATTTTTTTTTATTTGTTATTAAGCAAGAAAAAAACTTGATAAAATAAATGTGTTGAAATTTTTTAGTTTTATTTATTTTAATAAACAGATAATGTTTGCAGATTGCTAAATTTTATGTTTTATATATGGACATATTTTGAACAAGACATATCCTAGTAATTCGCTTCAAACTTAATAATTCCAGAAATAAATGTTTTGAAGTACTCCTATATAAAGAAAGAAAGAAAAATATTTTATATTTCTTATCAGCCAATAAAACTTATTATATTCAAACAAATATAAATAATTCACTCTATTTAAGAAATTGAATTGGGAAACGTTGGCCATATTTTGAAAAACCAAATTCCTTTTCCTATTATATTATTTCTACAAATAAATGATGGAGTTTTATGGTCTCTAGAAAATAATGGAATCATTGTCATTTCATTGATCTATAAAACATTTATAGTCTACTAAAACATATATTTATTCTATTTTGGAAATTATATTATGAAACTTTGTAAGTTACATCTCAAATAAATAATTTTTAAACATTAAATAAATATAAACCAGCCTCTATCATTTGATAATTGAAAATTATATATTATATAAAAATATTATTGGAATTCGTAAATAACAATGAATATCTTAACATTTTACATATATATACTTTATTCTTGATTCGAATTTTTCAAAACTTTTCAGGATATATTCAGAAAAATAAATTGTTTATTTATGAGTAAATACAAAAAAAAATGTTTATTAAATTTGTTTATCATTTTAGGAATAAAGGAATCATTTTCCTTCCAATAGTAAAAGTTTTTTTTTTTTATTTTAGTCTACTTGTCATGAATATATGCCTTTCAAATTGTGAAGATCCGTTTATCAAAACTATAGGTCCTATTTTGAGACTACTTTTACGTACATGGTTTCATACATGGTAAACAAAATTTCACAAAAACTTCTAACTTTTGGAACACCCTGTTTTAATGAAACACTATTTTTTATATAAATAGTACAATAAATTCATGTTTTTTCTCAGTCATAAACATTTTAACAATTTATAGTGATAAAGTTTATATTATTATGGATGTTCAAAAATATCATATTTTGAACAAATTTATTGCAAATAATTTTATATCAAAATATGTTTTCCAAATATAAAAAATGAAGACATCCGAATTGAACGATATAATATATTCATAAACCCATAATAGATAATTTCGTGTTATGAATGTATTCTTTTCAATAGAAAATATACGCAATGTATAACTATTACAAATGTATAGATTAACAAATAATTTTTACTAGTAAAGAAATTCAAAAAAAGAATGCCATAATTTGATATCATTATTGACTGATGAACATCTTAATAATCTATAGAATTATACTTCACTTTATTTATTACATTTAATTAAGATTGTTTATAGATATTATTAATAATGGGCCTTATCTTGAAAGTAATTCATCTTTATTTTTCTAAAAATAAACGAATATCATTCATGGTGAAAAGAAGGATATAGAGATTAAAAATTCGTATGAACCGATAAATACTTCCATAATCCATGATTCACTTCATTCCATAATTTAGATTAGGAAACAAATTCCAGTCTTCCTTCTTTTTTTTTTTCTCTCTTTTCGGAAGAAGCTGACATTGCAAAATAGATGGACAAAGGCGTCCACACAAAGAAATATAATCAATTATATGTGTATATATATATATATATATGTATAAATATATATTGATTATATTTCTTTGTGTATATTGTAGTATGCTCTTTGTGTATTATATATATATATATATATATATATATTAATTAATAATATGAATTATATAATTAATTAATATATGAATTATATAATCGAAATATATATATATATAAATTTCGATTATATAATTCTTTTTAGTTACAAAACATGTCTGTTATCTGTATTTTGAACAAATTCAATCAAATAAATGTTTACATTGATTCTACAATTCGAGAAACAAGAGAAAAAAACTACTGTTCCTGTTTAAAAATATAGAATAAGGAAACAATTTGATATCAGTATCGACTGACGATATCAAATTGTGGCATTATTTACAGAATATACAGAAAGATTCGTACTATGCAATTAAGAATATTTATTTATCTTATTAATAATGGGTCTTATCTGAAAAATAATTCATCTCTGTTTTCCTAGAAAAAGAAGGAAATAGAGATTCAAAATTCGTTTGAACCGATAAATATTTCCATAATCCATAATTCACTTCATACCATAATTTAGATTAGGAAACAAATTCCAGTCTTCCTTCTTTTTTCTCTATCTCTACGGAAGAGCTTCCAGTGCAAAATAGATGGACAAAGGCATACGCCCAAAGAAATACAAATCTGAAGGCTGATGAACGTCTTAAGTAATCTATAGAAATATACTTCACTTTATACTTAATATTTAATTAAGAATATTTATAGATCTTATTAATAATGGGTCTTATATTAAAAGTAATTCATCTCTATTTTCCTAGAAATAAACGAATTTCATCATTCTATTTCTGTATAACATATGAAATAATGCCACAATTTGATATCACTATCGGCTGCTGATCGTCTTAATAATCTGTAGAAATATATTTCAGTTTATTTATAATATTTAATTAAAAATAATTATAAAACGTATTAATAACGGCTCGTATCTTAAAAGTCATTCCTCTCTATTTTCCTAAAAATAAATGAATTTCATCATTCTTAGTGAAAAAGAAGTACACAGAAATTCAAAATTCTTCTGAACCGATAAATACTTCCATAATCCATACTTCACTTCATTCCATAAGTTACATTAGGTAACAAATTCCAGTCTTCCTTCTTTTCTCTGTCTCTCTCTCTCTCTAAGGAAGAAGCTTCCATTGCAAAATAGATGGACAAAGGCAAAGCAAAACAAAAGACCAGCTCCGCTGTTTGGGAGGCGTTACTGAGCAACAGATAAACAGCACCCAAGTATGAAGGGAAGGGAGGGGGACATGGTGTCTTCGAGCTGGTGCATCGGAGAAATATGGGCGACCACTCAGGGTGGACGTATTATTATCGCATTTTTTCGGTTGCCCATCAGAAGTGAAGGCGGAGATGCGTTTAATATTTATAGCCGAATCCTTCCCTTTTCTTGGGGTCAGCCTGGCGATACAGAAAGTTATTTATTTAACACGATATTCGAGCGGGACTTTTTGTCCGGGTGTTAATAGAATTTCTCAAAGACGAATCCAAGTGGAAGTGGAATTGGTTTTTTCTTTCTGTCTGAGGAAAATAAAGATGCTTGTTGTGTATCAGAAGTTGTGTGAAGTTTATAATAGTTATTATACTATTAACAATATATTAATTTAATACTTGTTTTAATACAAGTATGATGTGAATGATGATGCAGGTTTGATGTGGTGAAGATTTTGTTCTGGTGTTAATAGAATTGCTGGGGACGGAAACAAATTCCAGTCTTCCTTATTTTTTTCTCTTTTGCGAACAGCTTCTAGTTCAAAATAGATGGATAAAGGCATTAGCACAAAGAAATGTATTCGCATATATATATATATATCAATATATATATAGATATAGATATATACTGATGATTTCTGTTGCCTGTATTTTGAACAAATTTGATCAAATAAGATTTTGCGTTAATTCTATAATTCGAGAAACAAGAGAAAATTTACTGTTCCTGTGCAAAATATAAAATAATGCCACAGTTTGATATCATTATCGACTGATGAACGTCGTAATAAACTCCAAAATATACTTTACTTTCTGTATATTTAGTTAAAATATTTATAGATCTTATTAATAATGGGTCTTATCTGAAAAATAATTCTTCTCTATTTTCCTAGATATAAACGAGTTTCATCATTCTATTTGTGTACAAAAAGGGCACAATTGGAATAAATAAAATGATAAATAATAAAAAAAATAAAATAATGTCACAATCTGATATCATTATCGGCTGATTGACGTCTTTATACTCTACAGAAATATTGTTTATTTTGTTAACTATTATTATTTATTGTTTATTACTTTATTTAGTTCAGTATATTTATAGTTCTTATTAATAATGGGTCTTATCTGAAAAGTAATTCATCTCTATTTTCCTAGAAAAATAAGGAAATAGACATTCAAAATTCGTATGAGCCGATAAATACTTCAACAATCCATAATTCACTCCATTCCATAAGTTAGATTAGGAAACAAATTCCAGTCTTCCTTCTTTCCTCTGTCTCTCTCTCTCTCTAAGGAAGAAGCTTCCATTGCAAAACAGATGGACAAAGGCAAAGCAAAACAAAAGACCAGCTCTGCTGTTTTTGAGGTGTTACTGAGCAACAGATAAACAGCACCGAAGTGTGAAGGAGAGAGGAGGACATGGTGTCTTCGAGCTGGTGCATCGGAGAAATATGGACGACCACTCAGTGTGGAAGTATTATTATCGCCTTTTTCGGTTGCCCATCAGAAGTGAAGGCGGAGATGCGTTTAATATTTATAGCCGAATCCTTCCCTTCTTCTTGGGGTCAGCCTGGCGATACAGAAAGTTATTTATTTAACACGATACTTGAGCGGGACTTTTTGTCCTGGTGTTAATAGAATTGCTCAAAGATGAATCCAACTAGAAGTTAAAATGTTTTTTCCTTTTTCTCTCTGAGGAAAATAAAAATGTTTGTTGTGTATCAGAAAGGTTGATGTGAAGTTCATAATAGTTATAAACTTAACGTCAATCAATAATTACGATAATATTAACAATTTATTTAATATTCTTTTCATACACTAGTAGGTCTGGTGTTGTGAAGATTTTGTCCTAGTGTTAATAGAATTACTGAGAGACGGAGTCAAGTGGAAGTTAAATTAGTATTTTTTTTTCTATTTAGAAAAATAAAAATGTTTGTTGTATCATGATGGTTGGTGTTAAGTTTATAATAGGTATGATAATATTAATTAAATATTTTTTTTTAAACTTATATATTATTTTTAGTTATATTTTTTAGAATATTTATTTAACACAAGACTTGAGATGGACTTTTTGTCCTGGTGTTAATAGAATTGCTGGAAGACGAATCCAAGTGGAAGTTGAATTATTTTTTCTTTCTGTTTGAGGAAAATAAAAATGTTTTTTGTGTATCAGAATGCTTGATGAAAAGTATATAATAATTATTATATTTTACCAATATAATAATATAATACTTTTTTTTCATGTAGGTCTGATGTTATGAATTTTGATGAGGGTTTGATGTTATTAAGATTTTGTGTGGTGTTAATAGAATAGCTGAGAGATGGAGACGAATTCCAGTCTTCCTTCCTTTTTTCTCTTTTCCAAACAGCTTCCAGTTCAAAATAGATGAACAAAAGGCATCCGCACAAATAAATGTAATCACATATATACATATCAATCAATATATATCATCAATATATAGATAATTTGTGTTGTCTGTATTTGGAACAAATTCAATCAAATAAAATTTTGCAATAATTCTGGAATTCGAGAAACAAGTCAAAACTACTGTGCCTGTATAAAATATATAAGAATGCCACAATTTGATATCATTATCAGCTGTTGAACGTCTTAATAATCTACAGAAATATACTTGATTTTATTCGTAATATATCATCAATATTTATATATAGCTAGATATTGGTGATCTGTGTTTCCTGTATTTTGAACAAATTCTATCAAATAAAATGTTGCATTATTTCTACAATTCGAGAAACAAGAGAAAACATTATTGTTGATGTATAAAATATAATATAATGACACAATTTTGTGTTGTTTCGCTGATGAACGTCTTAATAATCTATAGAAAAAAACTTTACTTTGCTATATTTAATTAAGAATATTTATAGATCTTATTAATAATGTGTCTTATCTGAAAAGTAATTCATCTCTATTTTCTTAGAAAACGAAGGAAATCGAAATTCAAAAATTCGTATGAACCGATAAATACTTCCATAATCCATAATTCACTTCATTCCCGAAGTTAGATTAGGAAACAAATTCCAGTCTTTCTTCTTTTATCTCTTTGTACGGAAGAAGCTTCCATTGCAAAATAGATGGACAAGGGCAAAGCAAAACAAAAGGCCAGATCTGCTGTTTGGGAGGCGTTACTCAGCAACAGATAAACAGCACCGAAGTGAGAAGGAGAGAGGGGGAGGGATGGTGTCTTCAAGATGGTGCATCGGAGAAATATGGGCGACCACTCAGGGTAGACGTATTATTATCGCTTTTTCGGTTGCCCATCAGAAATGAAGGCGGAGATGCGTTTAATATTCATAGCCGAACCTTCCTTCCTTTTTCTTGGGGTCAGCCTGGCGATACAGAAAGTTATTTATTTAACGCGAGACTGGAGCGGGACTTTTGTCCTGGTGTTAATAGAATTGCTCAAAGACGAATCCAAGTGGAAACTCAATTTTTTTTTTTCTGTCTGAGGAAAATAAAAATATTTGTTATGTTATCAGAATGGTTGATGTTAAGTTTATAATATTTATGATAATATTAACAATATATTAATTTAATTTATTTTTCCTGTACTGGTAAGTCTGATGTTGTGAACACTGCTTTTAAGGAATACGATATTCTTAATTTCTATTATTCAGTCACTAATCACAGTACTTTCATTTAATGAAGAGATCTAATGATTATTTTGATATTAAATCACCGATAAATGTTTTTCGGACCGATGGTCAATTGGTCAGCGCTCGGACCTTTGGTACCACATGCTTCTGGTTAGAATCCTGGTCTTATCTTAAAAGTAATTCATCTCTATTTTCCTAGAAAGAAACGAATTTCATTATTCTATTTCAGTGTAATATGTAAAATAATGTCACAATATCATAGCATTATCAGCTGATGAGCGTCTTAGTAATCTTTAGAAATATACTTCACTTTATATGTAATATTTAATTAAGAATATTTATAGATCTTATTAAGAATGGGTCTCCTCTGAAAACTAATATATTTCTAATTTTTTAGAAATAAACGACTTTAATCATTCTTAGTGAAAAGAAAGAATTCGAAATTCGCATGAACCGATAAATACTTCCATAATCCATAATTCACTTCATTCCTTAAGTTAGATTAGGAAACAAATTCCAGTCTTCCTTCTTTTTTCTCTCTCTTCTTGTACGGAAGAAGCTTCCATTGCAAAATAGATGGACAAAGGCAAAGCAAAACAAAAGGCCAGCTCTGCTGTTTGGGAGGCGTTACTGAGCAACAGATAAACAGCACCCAAGTATGAAGGGAAGAGGGAGACGTTGTGTCTTCGAACTGGTGCATCGGAGAAATATGGGCGACCACTCAGGGTAGACGTATTATTATCGCCTTTTTCGGTTGCCCATCAGAAGTGAAGGCGGAGATGCGTTTAATATTTATAGCCGAATCCTTCCCTTCTTCTTGGGGTCAGCCTGGCGATACAGAAAGTTATTTATTTAACACGAGACTCGAGCGGGACTTTTTGTCCTGATGTTAATAGAATTGCTGCGAGACGAATCCAAGTGGAAGTTGAATTTTTTTTTTCTTTCTGAGGAAAAAATTGTGTATCAGAATGATTGATGTTGAGTTTATAATAGTTATGATAATATTAACAATATATTAATTTAATAATTTTTTTCTTGCAATGGTAGATCTAATTTTCTGAAGATTGCTTTTAATGAATAAGACGTCTTAATTTTTATTAATCATTCACTAATCGCAGTTCTAATCGAGTTTCAATAAATTATGCTGATATTAAAGCACCGATATATGATCGGAGGTCTGATGGGCAATTGGCTAGCATTCTGGCCTTTGGTACGACGGGATTCAGATTAGAATCATGTCCTGTTCATGGATGTTTGTTATGGGTTCGGAATTCACGTTAAACTCTAGGTCCCTGTCTAATTAATCCAAACTGTGCAAAAAATGACCGTAGAGCGATAAACCAAACCAGTAAAGGATGTTATTTAATTATATGGATGTTCAAATAGATGGCAGATTGGAATTACGGTTAGTTATTTTTGCATTTTTTTTCTACATCTATGTGACTCCTGTGTGATTTATGCAACAAACATTCTAACGGTGAGTGATATAGGGAATACAATGCTTCCACGTTGGATTGATTGGTAACTCTACAAAGGACTCTTTTACCACGTTCCTCAGTGTCATGATGAAAATTTGACTGTACTACCCTTGTACTGAAATTTCCTGGAATTAAACCCAATCGAGAATTTATGAGACAATTTCAATTGTGTTTTCGCTACATGGAAAATTAACTTACAGAAGTGCTTTAACGAAATTCATTATCTTTGCCAACGCTATGCTGCAGTTGTCTGAGTCCCCCACCAAATCACTATCTAAGCTAAAAATTTGGATTCTTCTGAATTATTGTATTGGAAGTGGATTGATTTGGCAGTAGCTTGAACAGTGACTTGGTGGGTGACTCAGCGAAATGCTGCATTGTGTTGGCACTTTTAATGAGTTTTGCTGAAAGTAGTTCTGTTTAAGAGTGTCAGGGAGGTATCCATGTAACAAATAACCTAACTGAAATGGTCTCATATATTCTCAATCGAGTTTAATTCCTGGAAATATGAGTGCGAGAGAAATACAGTCAATCATCCATAGTATATATCTAATGATCAATTTAATGTGACTCGACTATGTTCATAATAATGAAACCTTATGATTTTCAAATACTTAATATGAAAGTTTAACTACAACACATATTGTGAAATAGTTACAAAAATTAATGTAAAAGTCTAACTACAAAAGAAACAAATAATAAGTGATATTTGTAATATATTTATTTTTATTAACCTAAATAACAATTTCTCCTGCTGATAAACCAGTTTAAAATCAGTTCAGGAATTAAATAGGTTAATCAGAAACAAAATCATTAATTATTATCATTGTATTATCAATTGATAATTAATTGAATCTGTTAAAAATTTATTTTTTGAATTTTTTGTAGAAAAAAATAATTTTGGCATCCAATTAACTGAAACAATTATTTTAGCTTAAAAGAAAAATAAATTTAAAAATAAATGTTAGTAAATCTTTGACGAAATTTTAATTTAAATAAACTGTAATTAAAAATAAGGATGTGCCAGAGTGAGTAATCTTACGCCATTTTAAAATGAGAAGGTTTCAAATATATTCAATTTAACAGGTCACTGAATTTCTCAATTATCAACAGGAAAGTAATTATTATAGATTAAATGGGTGTCATTGTAAATTAGATGCCGGCGTTGATATTTGGTAATAGTTTAATTAAAGTCTGGTGATAGTCAAACCGAGATTCACTATTGCATTTAATACCTTATAATTTGCTAGAATAGGTCTACTAAATGTAAATCCCCTACTCTATTCGTCAGGTCGTGTCAATATAGTCAGGTAATATATCTGTCAGTCAACTAACTAATATGCATTTTACATGTTGATATGCTAAATTAGGCAATGCATTATAACGACTATTTAATTGTTATACACACATGTTGCTGTTTCAAACATTAGATTTTATAAATAATTATTAGTTTAGCAAATAATAATACAACTAATAATTCATCAAAGAATTATAAGTATGTCACATACATGTTTTTTTTATTTTAACAAATATTTAAATCTTTAAAAAAAAATATATATTTATTTAGTAGACAGAAATTAATGATAAAGATACTTCACACATACATAAAATCTATGTTTTACATAAAATATATTTAGAACTTGGTTTTTATATTCTAGAACAATTGAAAATAGAGAATATTATGTGAAAACATCTCAAATAATTTTGTATACTATATTTCTTCATAAAATCCATTTTTTATTGTAAGATTTCTATATTTGTAATTGTAATGATTTCATGCCGTGAACCCACAGAAACAACGGATTCAGAGTTATTCAGGGTGTATAAAATGTTGTCTTTTGCACTGTATATACATTTCATCACAGCAATTTTCCTCCCAAACATAGACCTAGCTTCACTTTTTCATTTAATACCTTATAATTTGCTGCAATAGGTCTAACTGTAAATATTTTTCAAGTAATATCTATATAGACATGTAATATATCTGTCAGTCAACTAACTAATATGCATTTTACATGCTAATATGCTAAATTAGGCAATGTATTATAACGACTATTTAATTGCTGTACATACGTGTTGTTGTTTCAAACATTAAATTTTAAATAATGCAAATAATATTAAAACTAATAATTTATTCAAGAGCTATCAGTATGCCACATACATGTTATAATTTCTTTTATTTAAGCAAATAGTGAAACCTTTTTAAAGAAAATATGTATTTAGTTGTCAGAAATTAATGATTAGCCTACCTCATCCATACAAAAAGTCTATGCTAGTTACATAAAAATATATTTAGAACTAGTTTTTATGTTCTGAAAGTGAATATTATGAGAAAACATTTAAAATAAAATAGAATACATTATTTCTTCATAACATTTATTTTTTATTGTAAGAATTGTATGCTTGTAATTGTAATGATTTATGCCATGCATTTGGATCTGATCATCAGTTAGCTAACTAATATGCATTTTACATGCTGACATACTAAATTAGGCAATGCGTTATAAAAACTATTTAATTGCTATATACACGTTGCTATTTCAAACATTAGATTTTTCATAATGCAAATAATATTAAAATTAATAATTCATCCAAGAGCTATTAGTATGCCACATACATGTTATGATTTCATTTATTTAAACACATATTGAAACCTTTTTAAAGGAAACATCTATTTAGTTGACAGATATCTATAAATAACATACTTACATAAAAGCTATACTATAAATATCATATACTAGATATATTATATAATAAATATTATAGTCTGGGGGTAGTGTTACTCGCGTCCGTAACATATCTTCAAGCTCTACGTGTCCCCCAGGTAGAGCTAAATGAGTTACAGCGATATAGGCCTTGCTTATGGCATAAAGATTAACTGTCTCTGTATTACCAGTTACATTAGAACAATAAATATTACTGTCGATACTGTAAATATTACTATAGACTAACCTAAATTATATGTTAGTTATTGAAAACCTATTTAGAACTGAAAATAGAGACTAATATGAGAAAACATTTCAAATAATAATGAATACTTAATTTTCCATAAAATTTAAAATTGTATATAAATTTCTTTTTGATTCAGAGTTACTCAGGGTGTATAAAGTCATGTCTTTTGCATTGTGTATAAATTTCGTCACATCAATTCTATTCCCAAGCATATGCATTCATGGTTATGATACAGCCTCACTAGTTGAATTTAGAAACAAGATCTTTAAAATTCAACCCAGTAGAAATACATATTTAAAAAGTGATACAGGCTTTGGAATTTTTTTACATGACATAATTTGGAATTCTCGTTACGTTTACCATCTTTACTCGAAAAAAAACAACACCCACAGTATGTCAATCAATAATGCATTTAAAAACTTTAAAATTTCTTTGAATAAACACTCTACGGGAATATATATTTAAAAATGATACAGGTTTTGGAATTTTTTTATGCTATAATAATTCACCTGACTTAATTTGGATTTTCGTTATTTAATATCGAATCAAAAAATATTGAACGTTTATCAGTTAATCGAAAAAAAATACACATACACAAAACTAACAACAAAGCATTTTGTATTATTCATTATTTATTTATTTACTTGAGATTTATTTATCAGAATCATTAATTTATGTAATAACATTCTTATATAAAATATTCAAATACATATTATCTATTTAAAATCAAATTCAAAATTAATTAAAAATATTATATTCTACTTAAAGCTACCAATTAAAGAATTTGATTAAATTTCAACATATATCTTTTAATAATAAATAAGCAAACCATAAACATTAACGTCTCTATTTACGAAAGTGCAATTTCGCAAATAGTCTAAACTATTAATGAGATAATGATTCATCTTTCATCAAACTAATAAGAGAATTAATTAAATTATTTGATTCTTAAAGTTAACTGAACTGTTCCAATATTTATTAAATTGTTTACTGAATCATATTAAGAAACATTTTAATTACATATTAAAACTGAAAATGTTTTAAACTTACGAAATAATTATAAATTTAATATTAATTGAAAGTTATTTCTCATAATTGAGATATGTGATTAAAATTACAATTTCCTTTGATCCAAGAAAGGGAAATTGATTACACTATTTCATAATGTAATTTAAAATTTTCTATTAAATAAAAATAATATGAAATTCCATTTAAATAAATTGTTTTAAAATTTGCTTAGTTTGGAAGTAGGATAAAATATTACCGACATAAAAAGGAATTTATTACATAAAGACTTGCAAGTATGGTAAAAAATAAAAGAGGAAGCTTCATGGCATTTGTCATATTCAATATATTGCCTGGTTAGTCGAACTACCTGGTGGGAGTTTTCCAAGTTTTCTCCGCACGATACATGATACATCCCCATAAAATCCGCCCGCCCCTGAAGGTACTGCCGTCTTTCTTAATAGACACGGAGTCAAGTCTGACTTCTACCTACGGGTGCTCCATCATAACAGAAGTTGCACCTCTCCCAACTTCCATGAGACAGCAAGGGTTCATGGACATGGTCTAATAATGTTGCTATCGACAAAACTAAGTGGAATAAGAAAAAAAAACACTTTGTGCACCTTCTAAGTGGTTTAGTTATGTAGAAATAAAGAATAAAAACTGAAAAAAAGCGTATTTTTTAATTTAAGTATATGAGTTATTTTCTTTAGAATGTCCACTTGCATATGAAGTTTAAAATTTGTGGTCCAATTAGGATATGAGCTTGAATAGCAAGTAATAACGAGACGTAGTAGCAAATATTGATCAGGTAAAATTAACTTCTAATCCTGCCAAATTAGTTTTAAAAATCATGAATTTATCAATTTTTAATAGTATATAAAAATGATGTAATAGTTTAATTATTTAATTCGATTACGTAATTATTAATTCGTTTACTTGTTTCCAGCCATTAATTAATTAATAGATTTTTGCTGGGAGTAATAATATAAATATAATTATGATATCGGGCCGGAATGGCCGAGTGGCTAGCGCTCTGGCGCTCGGTACCACATGTTTTGGGTTCGAGTCCCGGCGGTGAAAAAATGGATGTTTATAAATGGTTCGAATAGTACTTTAAACCGTAGGTCCCTGTCTAATAGGAGCGTTGCGGGGGCATTGTTACTCCGCGTCCGTGGCTTATCTTCAAGTTACACGCTCCCCCTGGGTAATGCAAAGTGAGTAACGTCTGTGCAGCGCTGGCCTTAAGGCATCCAAGACCAAGCTGCATTAGGAAGAAAAAAAAAGTGATATAAAAAATCGAAAGCAGGTATTAATAAATAAAGGTTAAAATGATTGTCGTTTTTTAGAATGTCCCCTGTGAAAAAAAAAAAATAATTATTAATGTAGTAGTATTTAAATACTTAATAGCGGTATAAAAAATGAAGATGTAAAATAAAGATATTCTTTTAAAATCCTCGTTTAGAATGAAACTCAGATACTTAACTATATTTAAATCAATAATTCTATATTATGTATTTGAATCAATAATTTATCATTTAAGTCATAATCTTCGAGATATGAATTAATAATTTAAAATTTAAAACATAAGAGATTGGAATAGCAAAATAGAAAAAAAAAAAATGAAAAAATTAGTCTGGAATATTTTTAACCCATTTTGAAATATTCCTTTTACATATTTTCATATGTTCAACTATTATTAAAATAAATGCAAAAAAAATTCATATATAGTCTGTTCCTTTTAATAATAAAATTATCCTTATAGGATGATATTGAAGATTTTATGACATTAAATTCAGATAATTTAATTAATATTAATGCATCATGTATTTCTGTAATTCAATGAAATTTTACATATAGAATTAGGATTGCACAAGCTTAAATCTCGTGATTTATAAAATCATAAGCCAAATATGAATTATATTTATAGCATACCATCAGTCCATCTGCATGAATTATGTATGTTAATACATAATATACTTCAGACTTATTTCATACATAATGGAACAGTGTCATTTAAATAGATGGCACTACCGTGAAAATGTCATTAGTTGATCTCTTACCATCATTTCATGACATACAAAGTTGGAAGTTGAATTAGAGTGCAATATTTTATGCAGACATAAGGTTAGATTTTCACATTTCACCTTCAATCTAGATACACATTTAAGGCACATCTTCAAGATTTGTTTTCATAGATTAAGCATATGCTTCTAGAAATTTGATTTAATTTCCTTATTTAAGTTGAGTATTGCAGATGGATTAAATGAATAAAGCTTGAGAAAAAATTCAGCGAATTGCAATGTCTGGGGAATATGTTTTCCTTGTAGAAGAGGAAACTCAATTAGTGTTTGCTTTTCTACATTACTTATGGATTCATTGAAATATCATGATAATTTTTATTAGGAATAGTAAATGGGTTCATGTCATACATTTAATCAAGCTAGCATATTAAATTAAGGATGGTTAATGCAACGATTTTTTATGCTTATAACTTATATGAAATAAATTGTTTTTATATTATTTTTAACTTAATTTATATATATTAACAATGAATTAATTATTTATGTATAATAAATATATGTATTAAATTCAATGGATTCATTTTTATCGTAATACAGCCTTTCATATCTAAAGTATTATATTAGCGGGGCTTAAAAATAAAACTAAAAGCTATGAAAAATGGTGAATCTGTGTTTTTATGATATAAATATTATATATTCCATGAATGCGTAGACTACAGCGTTACATATTTCTAGCAATTGCCTCAACTACCTCAATGTAAATATTAGTTTCAAAAAACCAAATGATAGTAAATTTTTTAGAGGCATTTGGATTTTGATGAATGATGAAAACAGAGAACACATTTCAAGTCTAATTTTTTTAAAGTAAACAATTAAATATTAAAAAAAATATATATATATATTCAAAATAGCTAACGTATTTAAAATTAGGAGGATAAAACTTTATAATGCTCCTACATACTTTATTTTTATGTATTTCTTTTTGAACAACATAATTATTATGTTATTGACATTAATAACTTTTTTTTAACTAACTATAATAACTTTTCTACACAGTAAAGGCAATGCATGTTAACAGCTGGAATTGAACCCTGTTCTTTAATTCTTAACACTTATTTCTTATTTAACTTTTGTTAACTTACTTGTATATTTGGGAATCAATGGACAATGAAGAAAATGTTTTAAAAAATACATTTTAAAAATAATATTACATACAAAAACAACGTATATATAAATGTTTAATTATGTGAATGTAAGTCTAAGTTTTTTCGTGTTAAATTTTTTACGAGAGCCATTTCATTGTTGTTCATTCATTAAGAACTAGGTACTAGCTACACTCTTTCAAAACATAGTAAATTTATGATTTTTCTCTTTCTATTTATTTCTAAAGGAACACTTCATGTAAAGTAAAAGTATGCTAGAAACATTATAAAAATATCATGCTCGTAAATTATTTAAAAGAGTAAAAACAAAGTAACCTTTAAAACTCTTTTGGGGGATTTCCAACATTCCTGTTTACTAAGCTACTGAAGATAAATTGCCCATAAATGTAATAAAAGAAGAAAAAAAATTGGAGAAGTATTGTACTTAAATAATAACTCTTTCAAGAGATATTTTCCATGAATTTATATTTATTAGAATAAAAGATTCAAAACAGATTCGAACCGAGATATTTTTTGAATTATGAAAATACTTTTCATAACATGTGTTGGGAACATAAAAACATTGTTTACGATTTAAAATATTCAATAAATAATTATTAAATATTATAAAATTTTATATTATGCACATCAGAAATGCTTAAAATTGTAGGTTAGCAATAAGTTAAAAGAAATATATTATTAGAAATCGCTGATAATTAGAAAAAGATCATTATTTTTTATTATTACTAATCGGGTTCAAAATATATCTGTTTTATATAACTATAAAATATAGTTTCTGCTGATTCAATAAATTAACTTAATTTTATATTAATAGTATAGATGGTAAAATCCTAAATAACGAAGGTTTCTTCTAGGAAAAATCCTCAAGATTAAAATATATTTCAAATTCAGCTGGATGTCATATTAAATCGAAAAAAAAACCCCCAACAGAGTATAACTTTCTTTTTGGAAGAACATTATTTAAATATTAAATACAGCTTAATATTTTGATTTATCATTTTTAATATTATATGTACTATATGTATTTCAAGAAAAAACTTCATGTAAGTTAAAGTATGTTAGAAATCCAATGAGGCTAGTATCAATAGATGGTATGATTGGTATGATCCAATGGTAGCGCACATGACTAGCGTACTGGAAAAGTGAGGTTTATATCCACTGTTTGAGTCACTCAGATACTGGTTTCAGAAACCAGACAATCCAATAGTAACTGTGACAAAAGTTATAAGCATGTTGCATTATCTGCCATACTGTCCGATATGAATTTCGAGTTTTCTCATATGATATATGATAGACGCAGTAACCCCTAAAAGACCTGCCGTCATTATCACTTGATGAATATATTGTTTGTGGCATGCTTAAGAAGAAAAAGATCATTGAAGTTGAAAAGGAAAAAAAAAATAGTTTAAAATTTATTTTTGATTACTCATTTCCCAGCATAAATCTTAAAAAGAAAAAGTTTAAATTTACTTGTAATTACTCATTTTCCAGAATAAAGGCTGAGATCAAAATATATAGGACGTTTGTTGTAGATTTAATTGGAGAATTAAACAAATATAATGGCAATCGCTGATTGTTTATCATCGAAATGAGGGAATTAATGAATAAATTGAAAGTTTGATGAAATAAAAAGTTGATGGTTGTCCTTATTATTAATATTCTGCAATTATATTTAGAAAAACTAAGCGTCTAATATATTTTTATTTATTCTTACAAAAAAGGTTAAATTAAACAAAAAAAAACAGTACTTAATGGCAGTAGGAGTTTAAGGTAAGGTAAGGTTTTAATGGTAAGGAGTTTATTTGTATTTAATGGTTTTACCATCATATTATACCCAAAGGCTTAAAAAAACAAATTAGTTAACAATTTATCCTCAATCCAACACTCGTTTAATCGTTTAAGTGGAACCCGCATGATTTTAAACCACGTTAATCTGTGGATAATGTCATTACACGAGATCGCAAGAAAAGCAAGCGTCATTAGTAGAGGTGTAAGTCTTTAAGGAGACGCATTAACCTCATCAAGGCTGTTAGCAGGATGTGTTGGGGTACCTCAACATCCGACCAGGCGCCTTGGCAAAACATCGGCGTAATCATTTCTGGCCTGGATTTTCTGGGGGAATGTGCCCACAGTGCAAACCTGTGTCTTCAGGTAAATGGTTTCGAATCAAAGATCCATGAAGCAAGGGTGGAATGCGGCATGGAAGACAGGAACTCCTCTTAATGAGGTGATTTATGCTACCATTAGTAGCAACAACAATACTTTACAGCATGCAAGTAGTTCTATTTATTTGAATATATGTTTTAGAAACTATATGTATTTTGTTCTCTAATATTGGCTATTTTGTTGTATTCGTTGTTATTATTTTAATATTTGGTACTAAATTAAATTATAATAGTATATTGTCAAAAATAAGTCAGTGATTAACTAATTTAAGAAATCTGGCATTCAGTGGTCTATTGAATGGCCCAGAGAACAATTGATGTTAGCATTTTTAATTTAAAATGTAGATTTTATCATTTCTTTCTTTAAATTAATGTCTGGGTTTTTAAAAAAGAAAATTTTCTAGTTTGATAAAGCAATTGTGTGATGGGCAATTCTTAGTATTTTACATATGAAATGTACAGTAGATATATTACTGAAACAGTATATATATTAATATACGCTGTTTCAGTAATATATCTAGTGTAGAATATATATTTGGTAGGTAGCGTGATGGGTTTCCATAGCATGACTGAAAATTTGAAATTCGACAAACGATATCGTATCGGAATTTTTGTCTACCAGACAAGGGCACTATCGTGTCTATGGGTACGTTTTATCTATGGAATAAAATGTCCTTCCGATGGGCTAGACGAGAAGACTAAAACATATAAATGTCCATTCAAAACTGTGGTGGCAGGAAATTTGGAGACTCATTGGTGCACTATGGATAATCATGAGTCTGAAGATCTAGTAGTAAATAGCTTAAGTAAAATGCCCTGTATTAGAGAGCGAAATCAAGATATTTTAATGTAAATTCACTGTAAGACACATAAAAAAGCTGCTTTTTAATGTGTCTGAAAAACTGAGTGCATTTTATAAGCTGTTAAGTATAAAAATTTCATTAAATGTAAAAGAAAGGAAAATCTTCAAAAAAATGATTTTCCAGTTTAATACAATAAATAATTATACAATAAATTACTATAAAATGAAATATTTAATTTCGGTATTGATCTTTAACTGATGCGCTATAAACAACTATAAACTAGATGCATTGCATTTTTAATAAGCATTTAAGCTAATAATATCTAAAACACTACGATTGGCGTAAACTTCGATTTTATTTTAAATACAAATGGAATTTTAAGTTATTTTTGTAATATTTTAATTAAAATTAAATTGATGATATTTATCATAAAGTTATACATAATTTATAATTAAATTATTCTAATGTTTTTAATTAATAAATTTTCAATAGAATAACCAAATAAGTTAGTTAAACATTTATTTATATTTTATTAATTTTTAAAAATAGTTCGGTTTTCTATGTTTAAATATCTCTCTCTGTATTCTACTCCATTCACTATTCCATTTAGTCGATTATAATTTAAATTAACACACAGTATAAATAAATTAAAAATTTTGAGAAAATTTAATGGTAATTGAAGAGAATTCAGTAATTCTGCTTAAATTTGAATTACCTATTAACTATTTGAATAAAATTCAAACGTGCCAAATTAACATAAAAACAATTAGCATATAAATTTCAGTATTTCAAAAGTATTTAATCTTATTTTCCAATACCTTGATACTAATATTAATTTTTCTAAAATCACACTACTATTATTTTATAAATGTTTAGAAATAGAAATTGTTAATTTAAAAAAAAATCTTTTATATAGCCTAAAATATTTCAAGAAGAAAACTAGACATATCATGAACATTTGCAAATTGAATAGCAGTGAACAAAAACATTGAAAAAACGATTGTTTTTTTTAATAATTTGTCTTTCTGATAACAATTTTCTATTATATTTGTTCTGTTTACGTATAATAATTTATACAAATAATTTCATTAGAGTTTTATGGCAGAAAAATAAGCCTATTGAATGATACGACCCGAATCCTTCTCAAACTCATTTGGCAAGGTACCAGATGTTGACCGGAATAGCATCAGTTTATGGCAGCATAAAAGAATCAACAATAGGACGTATAACATATTTTAGCATTAAGATATCATAAATCTGAAGAGCATTTATTGGTATTTTATAAGATATTTAGATACTTCATGTATTGCAGAATTATTATATTCTTTAAAAATCTAATCGAAATTCCTTTTAGAAATATTAATTGGAATGGCTTATATTTTCTTAAATTTATATTTTTTATTATAAGAAGGTTTTAGCGTATTTAATGACTTTCATAAAGTTATATATTTGTTATACAATATAATAGGACGTATAACATATTTTAGCATTAAGCTATCATAAATCGGAAGAGCATGTAATAATATTTTATAAAATATTTAGATACTTTATATAGTGCATAATTATAAGAATTATTAAAACTCTATTTTAAATTCCTTATAAATGCGTTAATACGAACAAATTATAATTTTATTCTTAAATTTATATTTTTTATTGAAATAAGCAGGTTTTAAAAGATTATTATTTCTTTCATAAAGTTATTAAAATTTGTTTTTCGACATAGTCATACTGTTCGATTCATGTCCCATGGTGCATGGGTTGTTAGCATGTGAGGGGATTCGATTTACTATAATGGTAACCATTGCTGCTATTTGAATAAAAAATGTGGATATACAACTGAAATCAAGGCAGCATGTATAGGAAAGTCTTTAATTGACAGCCGGATAGAACTTGTGCAAATTTTCTCTCATTTCAAAAGATAAACAACCAACTTCTCAACGTCTTCCTTTCCAAAGACTGGAAATATTATCTTTCATTCCTTCATCTTATTTCGCTGTTCTTTCAAACAAAACAAAACATAAAGTTGAATATTAAAAATCTTATCTTTTTCTTCTTATCGAAATTTTTACCTTTCACTTTTGCAAGTTTAAATCACCGTTTAATTAATGTCAATAAATCAGCAATGCTAAAATATCAATCTGTATTAATATCAATGTCAATCTATAAGTTTAGCATATAAACTTTAAAATATCCTGTTTTAATTTTAAATCTGCTTTCATCATTATATTTTTCCTATGAATAGATTAGATATCTTCAATGAATAAATTAAAGCACACTTTTTTTTTATTTATGTCAAGACATGATCTTTTACAGACTTCAGCAATCACGTCGCCCGTGGGATTTTCTTTTTTTTCGACATGCGATAAATTAATAGGTTTTTAGAAATTATTAATCGAGGGTAGTATACCAATTTATTTAATTATATTTTTCTTTTCGCTTTTAACGGTGTTTTTTTAATTTTTCATTATTTTTGAAAAGCTAATTCTGTCAAAATTTCATATTTTGTTACATTACATTATTTAATTACTGAATAAATTCATTGCAGATTTTTATACTATCCTTACATCTAAAAAAGTCCTCATATATATTTTAATAAAATCATAGTTAATATTTATATTTTGAAATTATTTATTATATCCAATCTTAGTTTTGTTCTAAATTCATACTCATAGTGAAAATGTTTTCATCATTATTCTAAAAGAACTTAATAGTGTTGATTAATAATCATTTAATTGTCGTCGATAATTGTAAATAATCATTGTCGTAATTCGATTGTAAATAATCATTTAATTGTCGTCGATATGTTAATGTTAAATGAACGATTTCAAACAAAATTCTATATTTTTTTTTTCCTATATAATTCCTTTCTTCTAGGAGTAATACAATTACGTAAAAAAATAATATAATAATATTTTTTATTTAATAATATGTATGCATTCGTAATTTAAGTAATAATTAATTAGTTAATCTAACAATAATTTCCGTGTCTATTTCAATAATGATTTATTGTTATACCTAAAAAAAAAACTTTCATAAATATTTTAGTCAAATTATAATTAATATTTATATTTTTGTAAATTATTGATTGTATTAAACCTTAACATTGTTCGAATTTTATCCCTATTGCAAAATGTTTTCTTAATTATTCTAAAAGAAATTTATTAATTTATTTTAGACGAATCAAGATAAAGTTATTACCACTATCCAAAGTACACTGAAGTGACAAAAGTCATGGGATACCTCTTAATATCGTGTCGGCCCTCCTTTCGCCTGCCGAAGTGTAGCAACTCGACGTGGCATGGACTCAACAAGTCGTTGGAAGTCTTCTGCAGGAATATTGAGCCATGCTGTCTCGATAGACGTCCATAATTGTGAAAGCGTTGATGGTGCAGGATTTTGGGCACGAACAGACCTCTCGATGATGTCCCATAAATGCTCGATGGGATTCATGTCGGGCGATCTAGGTGGCCAGATCATTCGTTGGAATTGTCCAGAATGTTATTCAAACCAATCGCGAACAATTGTGGCCCGGTGACATGGCGCATTGTCATCCATAAAAATCACATCGTTGTTTAGGTACATGAAGTCCATGAATGGCTGCAAGTGATCTCCAAGTAGCAGAACATAAGCATTTCCAGCCAATGTTCGGTCCAGTCGCACCAGAGGACCAAGTCCATGCCATGAAAAAACAGCCCACACCATTACGGAGCCACCACCAGCTTGAACAGTACCTTGCTGACAGTTTGGGTCCATGGCTTCGTGGGGTCTGCGCCACACTCGAACCCTACCATCAGCTCTTACCAACTGAAATTATGACTCATCGGACCAGGCCACGGTTTTCCATTCATTTAGGAACCAACCGATATGCTCACGTGCCCACGAGAGTCGCTGCAAGCGATGTCGTTCTGTCAGTAAAGGCACTCGAGTCGGTCTTCTGCTGGAATAGCCCAAGAAAGCCAAATTTCTGCGCACAGTTCTAACAGACAAGTCCCTTGTACGTCTCACATTGATTTCTGCAGTTATTTGATGCAGTGTTGCTTGTCTGTTAGAATTTACGACTCTTTGCAGACGTCGCCGGTCTCGGTCGTTAAGTGCAGGCGGTCGACCACTGCGCTGTACATGGTGGGATGTTATGCCTGAAATTTCATACTCTCGGCACACTCTTGACACAGTGGATCTGGGAATGTTGAATTCCCTAACGATTTCCGAAATGGCATGACCCATGCGTCTAGCTCCAACTAACATTCCGCGTTCAAAGTCTGCTAATTCCCGTCGTGCGGTCATCATCACGTCAAAACCTCTTCACATGAATAACTTGAACAGAAATGAAAGCTCTGCGAAAGCACTGCGAATTTATACCTGTTCTACGCGATGCTACTGCCATCTGAAAATTTGCATATTGTTATTCCATGACTTTTGTCACTTCAGTGTATAATGACTGTGTTTATTTGTAAATAGTTATTTAATTGCTTTAAAGATGTTATTGTAAAGTGAACGATTTAAAAAAAATTACATATAAGTTTTTTGTTTTTTTTCTCTATGATTTTTTTCACCTAGGCATAATATAATTACTTAAAAATAGTATATTTTTTCTTTATTGTTAGTATGTATGTATTCGAATTTCAAGAAGCTAAGTCGAACAAAAAGTTCCGTGTCAATTTCAGTAATGAATAAGTAAAATAAAATACTTTTTCGAAAAGTTATCTAGTAGTCTATTAGGAATGGATGATAGTTCGAACTTCACATGCATCATTTCTGGCAATGTTCGTTTCAGTTAACAAGTCCCCTGGGGTGTATTCTGCATTAATCTGAATACGTTAAATATATGCGTTTCTAATGAATGAACTTTAATCATGTGCCAGTTTAAACAAAAATGATAATGAACTGAATACAATTCCTTTCTTTACTAAATTTTATTTTCATAATATGTCTTTAATGTGTTTAAACAGAACTCTGATAGTCAATGTTATCGAAATATTCTCAAGAATTTCATTTCATTTCTTCAAAAAAAATATGTTTCGATATTTTATCTTTAATTTTTAATAGCAGTTTCATACTTTAATCTCTTTTATTCAAAAATTGTTATGGATTTGTTAAAACGTATATTAAAAACAATTTCCGAGATATTCTAGGAAAATCTAAATCTATCTGTTAATACTTAGACTTTTAATTTACCCTCGTTTATTCACAAAGAAATAACCTCTTGTCAAGAATCTGAATATTTTAAATATATGCCTTTCTAATGAATGAAATTTGATAAGTGTCAGTTTAAACAAAAATGATAATGCACTGAATGCAATTCATTTCATTTAATTTCTTCACTAAATTTTATTTTCATAATATGTCTTTAATATTTTCAAACAGAACTTTTATATCCAATTTTTTTTTCCAAATATTATCAAGAATTTAATTTATTTTAAAAATATTATCTTTTGATAATATATTTTTAATTTTTAACAGTATTTTCATATTTTAATACTTTTATCAGAAATTCTATGATTATGAATTCTAGAATTCAGATTCATATTAATTATAGGATTTATAGATTATAGATTCATTATTAGATTTATAAATAATTAAATTATGATAGATACAACATAGGAGTTATAAATTCGTAGTAATTACCTATTCCTATGAGTTTACTAAAGCGTGTATTAGAAACAGTTTCTAAGCTATTCTAGGAAAATATGATTTTATCTGTTAATACTTAGAATTATAATTTACCCTCCTTTATTCACAAGGAAATACTGTCTTGTTAGGAATCTTCATAATAAGACATGATGAACAAATGTTAATATGATGTTTAAGAAAAGAATGCGAAAATTATAGTAATGATTTAAGGCTACAGCTGTTACAACTGTTATAACGTTAAATACTGTTGTAGTAGAATATTTGGGATGAATAATGTAATAAGTTTTGTGCAGTGGTTAGCCTTGTTTACTCTATTACTTGCAAGATGCAATGCGGTTTGTTATTTCTGTCTTTGCAGTACTTTGACTTAAATAAAGTTACAGATTAATTATCTCTGAAATTGCTCCCTTTCAAATATATGTTATTTTGGTGTAATTATTTATATTTTTAAGACATTTTTTAAAAAAGGAATTATTTCTAAGTTGCGATATTTTTATAAAATTTTTTGCCATTGTTTATATTATTAAAATTTATATTTAACTTTATACTTGAAACTTTACCCTTATCAAAATATATTTACATAATTAACTTGTAATTTATTGTAAAATTTAACTTCTCAAAATAATATAGGTTAATACAATAAGAGTTATAAAAAAGTCTAACTAACTTAACTATTATCTTTAATACAAGAAAAACATCTTATTACAAATATCTTAATATATCTTTAATTTTTTTAATAGCCTTTTCATATTTTAATCCCATTTATCAAAAATTAATATAAATTTACTAATTCGTGTATTGAAAATAGTTTCTAAGATATTCTAGCAAATATGATTGTATCT
>BPLQ01009421.1:0-62378 GCA_021605075.1 Caerostris darwini
ACAGCAAACACAGAGTCCAAGAACTCATTTGGTCTCGTGTAAGGTGGGGAAAAGGGGGCAGCTTCTGTTGTTAAACATCACCCGTAGGTAGACGTCTGACGTGCCTCCATGACGCTAAATTTTAAAGTTGTAGAGTTGTCAGCACTATGCTCTACTGTCATATTAGACCGGGATCTACAGCTTAAAGTGGATTCTGAACAACTAACACACTTTCATGCCATCGCCAGTATTCGAACCTGAAGCCTGATAGCGTGATGCCAAAGGGCCAAAGCGCTAGCTAATTGGTCATCAGGTTGCAAAAACCTGCTTAAGAAATTCTTTGGGACATGGCAAATTACGCAATTTCTCTATTCTCTCCATCAAACATGTCATGGCCTGCAACTTGAACTTTGATGCTGTCAGTAACACTTTTGATTACCAGATTGCCCCCTAAAAGTTTAATCAATAAATTTTTAATACTAAAAAAAACGTAACTTTAATTCAATACCTCCTTTAAATTAATGGTTCATAGTATCAAACAAAATAATACTAACTTTAGTTAGTACTTTATTAAAAAAAATATAATGATGATACTTTTGCATTGAGGGCCTCATTCGAAAACTTTGCCATTGACCTCAAATGGTATAGTTACGTCACTTTATGTAATATCCAATTACTACGTTATCCAAATATTTCAATCTTGGTTTACTATGATTCCAAGTTTTCCGGATGTATGTACACCTACATCTTTGAAATGCGTTGAAACTCACCACATGGCTAATATTAAATAGCTGAAAATAAATGGGTCGTCACGACAATCATTCTTGACTGTTGTCTCTGTTAACTGTATTGAGAGAATCAAAACAAACGCCGCAACATTAAACAACCATAATTACCAAGTCTCGAAAATCATTCAAAATGGTCCGGGGTGCAACTAACTCCGCCATGATTCGAACCTGAAAACCTATGGTACCAAAGGCCAGAACGTTAACCAATTGGCCCTCAGGCCGCAAAAACCTTTGCAAATTAGGCAATTTGGTTATTTTATCCACCAAACATTCCATAGCCCAAAACTCGAACTTTGATGACACTTTTGCTGATCAGAGAGCCCCACAAAAAAATTTAATAAATACATTTTAATACTAAAAAAAGTCATTTTAATTCAATACCTACTTTAGATTAAAGGTTCATAGTATCAAACAAAAATTATACAAATTTTAGGTAGTACTTTATTAAAAAGAAAATAAATGATGATACTTTGCATTGAAGGACCTCATTCGAAAATTTTTTTCACGAGCTTCAGATGGTATAGTTACGCCACTGAATGTAATCCCCATTTACCGCGCCAGGGAAATATTTCCGAACTATCATTACTATGTGATTCAAAATCTTCCGACGTATATACACCATACATCTTTTAAATATGTTGAAACGCCCTACAAAGACCAATATTAAATAGCAGAAAATAAATGGATCGTCACAACAATCATTCTTGACTGCTGTCTCTGTTCACTGTATTGAGAGAATCAAACAAACGCCGCAACATTAAACAACCATATTCACCATACCACCGAAAATCATTCAAAATGGCCCGGGGTGCAGCCTAACTTTATTGTGACGAGACCGTGGTAGGCCATAATTAAAGGGAATTTATCGTATAATTTGAGAGGCTAAGCATCTGACTACGAAATGAACTGCTCAGCAGAGTTCCCCAAACTGAATAATGAAACACAATTGACATTACCATCACAAAGCATCATTGAGCATTAGTGATTTCAGTCCATCAGAAGCATTTTAGGACTTCCGAATGCATCTCATCTGGAAAATGAATTCGTTGCGGGAAGCCAAAGGTTGTACATTAATGGGATGAAATATCTGATATTCGATTTCGGATTAACACAACTGTTGGAGAATCTCGGTTTGGATCGACGTTCCCTTAAAGGAATGGTCATCAGTCTTCAATAAAATCAGAATATTGTGTGTACATATGCGTTTATCTATACATATAAAAATTAATATATGTATATTCCAGCATAACTAGAAATATAACAAGTATCCTGCTAATTTGCTTTCGCTGAATTTGTTTACCTTGTATGTAGACGACAATTTCCGAAGATTTGTCGCTATTTATCTTAATTCAGTAGCAATATTTCATTCACATAAATGTTATTAGAAACACAAAAACGGATGCAATGATATATGATATCCCATATACATTTGTTTATACGTCAATTTAATACAAACACAATTGTATTAATATTTTTTTTAAAGTAAACATTATTCTTTTATAATTTTTACATAAATTTTACTTTTAAAAAAAAAAACAAATTGCAAAAACTAATTTTTATCATTAAATTGATATATAAGTGTATAATTAAGGTACGTAACAAATTGAATTGTTCTAGGCGTATTAATTTTTAAAATATTTTGCGCGTAAGCTCAAAATTTGCAAAATGAGAAAAAAAACTTTTAAAGATAAAGTTTTACAAAAATAAACTTGTGGTTTTTCAAAATCCCCAAAAGAATAAGTTTTCTTTTCTTAAAAACAAAGATTTCAGCTAAATCAGCTGTTCAGCTAATTTTTTTTTTCTTCTTTTAGCTCTGCGAGGTCTCAAAAGAAGATACTTTTTTTTCAACAATAATAACATATTTGTCCTTGTTAAGCAGTTGAAAACGTATTATTCTTTCTTTTTAAGTTCATGTTGCTCCATTATTTTCAAAAGGCTTTTAAAATTACTATTAAAAATGCATGTTGCTCTACATGTGACAATTTGCACAATTGCCATGTCACAATCAAATTTTTTTAGACACTTAATTTTTTGGACAAGTTTACTTCCTTCCAAGATACTGTTTTAGCAGCTTAGGATAAATCTGTAAACACTGGTTTTATGTCATTGTGAAAGCTATGGATAATGGATTTTTGTGTTTATTGTCAGAAACAGTATTATTTAATGCATCAGTTATATGCACACCAGATTTTTGATGCTTTGGGACAAACCCAGTGCATTGGTTCATCAGCTGTGTTGCACGTATGATAGACCACAATGCACTTATACCAACTTTTTTATACTCCTCAATGCATGCTAAAAAGTCATCGGCAGTGATGTCCTTCAAAGTGAGCGGCGATTCCCGTTGAATCTCTTCAATCGACTCAAAACGGTGTCCCCGGAGTGGTGTTTTGAGTTTAGGTAATAGCAGGAATTCAGAAGTCGACAGAAGCTTTAAGAATATCAGCAACAGTGACAGTTTTCCCTGTCAACCATGTGACAGTTTTCACGTATGACATTTTCATAATAAAATGATAATTTATGGATTAAACTGTCAATGAATCTTCCTTTATCTCCAATAGTTTTAACTATTTTTACCACGCAGCTTCGTTAGTTTATTAAAATGTGTCTTTAAACAATCGCATATTTTTTATAATTCTATCTTTCTTAAAGTACTAAATTTTTTAATGAATTGTATTGTGAATTGTATATAACTGTTAATTTAAAATCTAAAATATAAAAATTAATTCATTATTTTCATTAAATTTTTTTCATAGGAAATTCAGTTGATGTATTATAATTAAACTAAATTTTTACCAGTTTAGAAGTTATATTATATCTCATTCTTTTATTTCCAAAAAAAAAAAAATATGCATTTAAATATTTACAAAGTCGTGTATTATTTACAATTAAAAATACTTAAATCAAATGAAAAATCTTCATTATTTTAATTTTTTGGTTTAGCTATATATTAAGATGTATAAAAATCTTCTTCTAATGTTTCGCCTTAAAACAAATTAATAGAAATCATCATAAGAAATTCATTTTCACTTGGGAATTAAGATTCTTGGAACTGAAATCCCAACTAATTATAGCTAGAAGGAAAGTTTAAAACTAGATAAATACTAAGGTTTGTCTTATTTTAAAAAACATTTACTTCGATGTTTACAAATCCAAAAAAAAAAAGGGGGGAATTAAAATTATTCGAAACCGAAATCTCTAGATTCATTACAGCAGCAGATATGGGTAAATGAAGCTTTAAAAACAACAGCAGCAACAAAATCAAAAACAAAAATTTTTAATTAACTCCTCGCATTTTATGTGTATAGAGATTAGAAGAGAATAGCAGATAATCTAATTAAACCTAGATATGTTTGAAAGTCTTTTCATTTCAAAATATGAGAGAAGTTTCATTCGCAAATATAAGGATTCTTTAAATACACATTTAAATTTAGTAACCAGAAAAAAAACATCTGTCTCCTTAATTTGCTCCATGAACATCATCAAGCAATTAGGATTTCGGAATTATTAAAAAAAATCATCATTTCTTCCTTTTTTTTTTTCTTTGTTAATTGGCGATCTCAGCACCCTACTCATGAATGAACTAAGTTGTTGACACCTTTATAACAGAAACACCTTAGCATCCAATACAGGATTTCCAATGAGTAAGTTCATTTTAAAAAGCCCATTGAGATGAAGAAACAAACATATACAATTCTATATATTTAGTGAAAAAAATATTTTTAGACAATTATTATTATGAAAATATTTATATATTTTTGTTTCTTATCCCACATACGTAGCAACATCTAGACCAAGACCAAGAACCCATGTGGTCTCATGGAAGGAAGGAAAGGGAGGGGTCAGCTTCAGTTGTGATGGAGCATCTTATGTAGAAGTCTGACTTGGCTCCATGATCTAAACTTATAACTTATTTTAATCCATTAAGAGGAACAAATAAATATATACAAGTACAATTTTTTTTATTCAATGAAAAAAATATAATTGTTAGACAAGTATTAGCATGAAAATACTATTTATATATTTTTGTTTCTTATCCCCCCTTGGTAGATAGCAACATCTAGATCTAGTCCAAGAACCCATGTGGTCTCATGGAAGGAGGGAAAGGGGGACAGCAATTTCTGTTGCGATGGAGCACATTGTCTCTTACTGAAGTCTGACTTGACTCAATAATCCTAACTTTTTACAGTGTAGGGTTGTCAGACCAACATTCTACAGTCATATTAGACGGGACCTACAGCTTAAAGTGGATTCCGAACCACTAGAAACATCCATGGCACAGCCAGAATTCGAATCCGAAACCTGTGTTATTGAGCGCTAGCCATTCGGCCATCAGGTTCTACGCTTTTCTTTTGCAATCATACCCTTTTTAATGTACATAATTTTTACTGAATTGCAGTTTAAATATAATTGTTAAATTAAAATCTAAAATCTAAAAATTAGTTCATTATGTTCATTAAATTTTTTTCCGTAGAAACTATAATTGATGTATTATAATTTAATTAAATTTTTACCAGTTTAGAAATTATATTATACGTCATTCTTTTATTTCCAAAAGCAAAAAAAACTATGCATTTAAATATTCACAAAGTCGTGTATTATTTAAAATTAAAAATACTTAAATCAAATGAAAAATCTTCATTATTTTAATTTTTTGGTTTAGCTTATATTAAGATGTATAAAAATCTTCTTCTAATGTTTCGCCTTATAACAAATTAATAGAAATCATCATAAGAAACTTATTTTCACAAGGGAATTAAAATTCTTGGAACTGAAATCCCTACTAATTATAGCTAGAAGAAAAGTTTAAAACTAGATAAATACTAAGGTTTGTCTTATTTTAAAAAACATTTACTTCGATGTTTACAAATCCAAAAAAAAAAAAAAAAAAAAAAGGAATTAAAATGATTCGAAACCGAAATCTCTAGATTCGTTACAGCAGCAGATATGGGTAAATGAAGCTTTAAAAACAACAGCAGCAACAAAATCAACAACAAAATCAAAAAAAAAAATTTTTCAATTAACTCCTCACATTTTATGTGTATAGAGATTAGAAGAGAATAGCAGATAATCTAATTAAACCCAGATATGCTTGAAAGTATTTCTTTTCAAAATATGAGAGAAGTTTCATTCGCAAATATAAGGTTTTTTTTTTAAATACATATTTAAATTTAGTAACCAGAAAATAAACATCTGTCTCCTTAATTTTTTCCATGAACATTATCAAGCGATTAAGATTTCGAAATTATTAAAAAATCATCCTTTTCTTCCTTTTTTCCAATGTTAATTGGCGTCCTCAGCACACTACTCATGAATGAACTAAGTTGTTGACACCTTTATAACAGTAAACACCATAGAATCCAGTACAGGATTTCTAATGAGTAAGTTCATTTTAAAAAGTTCATTAAGATGAACAAATAAATGTATACAAATACAGTTCTTTTTATTCATTGAAAAAAATCATTGTTACTATAGACAAGTATTATCCTGAAAATATTATTTGTATATTTTTGTTTCTTATCCCATTTGGTACACAGCAAAATCTAGACCAAGTCCAAGAACTTATTTGGTCTTGTGTAAGGTGGGAAAAAGGGGGCAGCTTCTGTTGTTAATGATCACCCGTAAGTAGAAGTCTGACTTGCCTCCATGATGCTAAATTTTAAAGTTGTAGAGTTGTCAGCACTACGCTCTACTGTCATATTAGACCGGGATCTACAGCTTAAAGTGGATTCTGAACAACTAACACACTTTCATGCCATCGCCAGGATTCGAACCTGAAGCCTGATAGCGTGATGCCAAAGGGCCAAAGCGCTAGCTAATTGGTCATCAGGTTGCAAAAGCCTGCTTAAGAAATTCTTTGGGACATGGCAAATTACGCAATTTCTCTATTCTCTCCATCAAACATGTCACGGCCTGCAACTTGAACTTTGATGCTGTCATTAACACTTTTGATTATCAGGTTGCCCCTAAAAAGTTTAATAAATAAATTTTAATACTAAAAAAAACGTAATTTTAATTAAATACCTCCTTTAAATTAATGGTTCATAGTATCAAACAAAAATAATACTAACTTTAGTTAGTACTTTATTAAAAAAAAAATATAATGATGATACTTTGCATTGAGGGGCCTCATTCGAAAACTTTGCCATTGACCTCAAATGGTATAGTTACGTCACTTTATGTAATATCCAATTACTACGTTATCCAAATATTTCCAATCTTGGTTTACTATGCGATTCCAAGTTTTCCGATGTATGTACACCCTACATCTTTGAAATGCGTTGAAACTCACCACATGGCTAATATTAAATAGCTGAAAATAAATGGGTCGTCACGACAATCATTCTTGACTGTTGTCTCTGTTAACTGTATTGAGAGAATCAAACAAACGCCGCAACATTAAACAACCATAATTACCAAGTCTCCGAAAATCATTCAAAATGGTCCGGGGTGCAACTAACTCCGCCATGATTCGAACCTGAAACCTATGGTACCAAAGGCCAGAACGTTAACCAATTGGCCATCAGGCCGCAAAAAACCTTTTAAAGAAATTATATGGGACAAGACAGATAACGCAACTGTTCATCCATCGGACATTCCATGGCCCGAAACTTGAACTTTGATGCTGTTATTGACACTTTTGCTAATCACAAAGCTGAAAAAAAAATTCTAATAAGTAAAATTTTTACTAAAAAAATGGTAATTATGATTCAATATTTTTCTTAAACTAAAGGTTCATAGTATCAAACAAAATACGAATTTTATGTAGTATTTTATTAAGAAGACATTTTTTTATACTTTGCATTGAGGGGCCCTATTCGCAAAGCCTGAGATGGTATAATTACATCACTGCTTGCAATACCCATTTACAGCGTCAGGAAGTATTTCCAATATTGCGTTATTATGTGATTCCAAGTCTTCCGACTTATATATATATATATATATATATATATATATATATATATATCCTACATCTTTTAAATGTATATATAAACTTTTAAATGTGCTGAAACGCCCTACAGGGGCTAATATTAAACAGCTGAAAATAAATGAATCGTCACGACAATCATTCTTAGCTGCTGTCTCTGTTTACTGTATTGAGAGAATCAAACAAACGCCGCAACATTAAACAACCATATTCACCATACCACCGAAAATCATTCAAAATGGCCCGGGGTGCAGCCTAACTTTATTGTGACGAGACCGTGGTAGGCCATAATTAAAGGGAATTTATCGTATAATTTGAGAGGCTAAGCATCTGACTACGAAATGAACTGCTCAGCAGAGTTCCCCAAACTGAATAATGAACCACAATTGACATTACCATCACAAAGCATCATTGAGCATTAGTGATTTCAGTCCATCAGAAGCATTTTAGGACTTCCGAATGCATCTCATCTGGAAAATGAATTCGTTGCGGGAAGCCAAAGGTTGTACATTAATGGGATGAAATATCTGATATTCGATTTCGGATTAACACAACTGTTGGAGAATCTCGGTTTGGATCGACGTTCCCTTAAAGGAATGGTCATCAGTCTTCAATAAAATCAGAATATTGTGTGTACATATGCGTTTATCTATACATATAAAAATTAATATATGTATATTCCAGCATAACTTGAAATATAACAAGTATCCTGCTAATTTGCTTTCGCTGAATTTGTTTACCTTGTATGTAGACGACAATTTCCGAAGATTTGTCGCTATTTATCTTAATTCAGTAGCAATATTTCATTCACATAAATGTTATTAGAAACACAAAAACGGATGCAATGATATATGATATCCCATATACATTTTTTATACGTCAATTTAATACAAACACAATTGTATTAATTTTTTTTTTAAAGTAAACTTTATTCTTTTATAATTTTTACATAAATTTTACTTTTTAAAAAAAAAACAAATTGCAAAAACTAATTTTTTATCATTAAATTGATATATAAGTGTATAATTAAGGTACGTAACAAATTGAATTGTTCTAGGCGTATTAATTTTTAAAATATTTTGCGCGTAAGCTCAAAATTTGCAAAATGAGAAAAAAAACTTTTAAAGATAAAGTTTTACAAAAATAAACTTGTGGTTTTTCAAAATCCCCAAAAGAATAAGTTTTCTTTTCTTAAAAACAAAGATTTCAGCTAAATCAGCTGTTCAGCTAATTTTTTTCTTCTTTTAGCTCTGCGAGGTCTCAAAAGAAGATACTTTTTTTTTCAACAATAATAACATATTTGTCCTTGTTAAGCAGTTGAAAACGTATTATTCTTTCTTTTTAAGTTCATGTTGCTCCATTATTTTCAAAAGGCTTTTAAAATTACTATTAAAAATGCATGTTGCTCTACATGTGACAATTTGCACAATTGCCATGTCACAATCAAATTTTTTTAGACACATAATTTTTTGGACAAGTTTACTTCCTTCCAAGATACTGTTTTAGCAGCTTAGGATAAATCTGTAAACACTGGTTTTATGTCATTGTGAAAGCTATGGATAATGGATTTTTGTGTTTATTGTCAGAAACAGTATTATTTAATGCATCAGTTATATGCACACCAGATTTGTGATGCTTTGGGACAAACCCAGTGCATTGGTTCATCAGCTGTGTTGCACGTATGATAGACCACAATGCACTTATACCAACTTTTTTATACTCCTCAATGCATGCTAAAAAGTCATCGGCAGTGATGTCCATCAAAGTGAGCGGCGATTCCCGTTGAATCTCTTCAATCGACTCAAAACGGTGTCCCCGGAGTGGTCTTTTGAGTTTAGGTAATAGCCGGAATTCAGAAGTCGACAGAAGCTTTAAGAATATCAGCAACAGTGACAGTTTTCCCTGTCAACCATGTGACAGTTTTCACGTATGACATTTTCATAATAAAATGATAATTTATGGATTAAACTGTCAATGAATCTTCCTTTATCTCCAATAGTTTTAACTATTTTAGCACGCAGCTTCGTTAGTTTATTAAAATGTGTCTTTAAACAATCGCATATTTTTTATAATCATATATTTCTTAATGTACTTAATTTTTTAATAAATTGTATTGTGTATTGTATATTGCATATAACTGTTAATTTAAAATATAAAAAATTAATTCCCTATTTTCATTAAATTTTTTCATAGAAAATTCAGTTGATGTATTATAAATAAATTAAATTTTTACCAATTAAGAAATGATACATCCCATTCTTTTATTTGCAAAAGCAAAAAAAAAAAAAAAAAAATATGCATTTAAATATTCACAAAGTCGTGTATTATTTCAAATTAAAAATACTTAAATCAAATGAAAAATCTTCATTATTTTAATTTTTTGGTTTAGCTATATATTAAGATGTATAAAAATCTTCTTCTAATGTTTCGCCTTAAAACAAATTAATAGAAATCATCATAAGAAATTCAGTTTCACCTGGGAATTAAAATTCTTGGAACTGAAATCCCAACTAATTATAGCTAGAAGGAAAGTTTAAAACTAGATAAATACTAAGGTTTGTCTTATTTTAAAAAACATTTACTTCGATGTTTACAAATCCAAAAAAAAAAGGGAATTAAAATTATTCGAAACCGAAATTTCTAGATTCATTACAGCAGCAGATATGGGTAAATGAAGCTTTAAAAACAACAGCAGCAACAAAATCAAAAACAAAAATTTTTAATTAACTCCTCGCATTTTATGTGTATAGAGATTAGAAGAGAATAGCAGATAATCTAATTAAACCCAGATATGCTTGAAAGTATTTCTTTTCAAAATAATGAGAGAAGTTTCATTCGCAAATATAAGGGGTTTTTTTAAATACACATTTAAATTTAGTAACCAGAAAATAAACATCTGTCTCCTTAATTTGCTCCATGAACATCATCAAGCGATTAAGATTTCGGAATTATTAAAAAATCATCCTTTTCTTCCTTTTTTTTCAATGTTAATTGGCGATCTCAGCACTCTACTCAAGAATGAACAAAGTTGTTTACTGTTATAAAGGTGTTGTTGACACCTTTATAACAGTAAACACCATAGAATCCAATACAGGATTTCTAATGAGTATGTTCATTTTAAAAAGTTCATTAAGATGAACAAATTAATATATACAAGTGCAGTTACTTTAATTCAGTGAAAAAAACATCGTTCTTAGAAAAGAATTATCATAAAAATACTGATTATATATTTTTGTTTCTTATCCCACTTGGTAGATAGCAACCTCTAGACCAAGTCCAAGAACCCATGTGGACTCATGTAAGGAGATAAAATGGGGGAGAGCTTCTGTTGTGACGGAGCTCCCGTAGGTAGAAATCTGACTTGCCTCCATCATTCTGACTTTTTTTAGTCCATTTAGATGAACAAACAAATATATACAGTACAATTTTTTTTTATTCAGTGAAAAACATTTCATTGTTAGACAAGTATTATCATGAAAATACTATTTATATATTTTTGTTTCTTATCCCCCTTAGTAGATAGCAACATCTAGAACTATTCCAAGAACCCATGTGGTCTCATGTAAGGAAGAAAAGGGGGAAAGAAATTTCTGTTTCGATTTAGTACTTGGTCTCTTACTGTAGTCAGACTTCATTCAATAATCCTGACTTTTTAGAGGGTTTGGTTGTCAGCCCTGCACTCCTCAGTCATATTAGATCGCGACCTACAGCTTAAAATGGATTCCGAACCACTACAAACATCCATGGCACAACCAGAATTCGAATATGAAACCTGTGGTACCGAGCGCTAGATACTCGGACCATCAGGTTCCATGCTTTTCTTTTGTAAGCATGTCATTTTAAATGTGCATAACGTTTTACTGATTAAAAATATAACTGTTAATTTAAAATATAAAATATAAAAATGCATTCATTATTTTCATTAATTATTTTTTCATGGGAAATTCAGTCGATGTCTTATAATTAAATTAAATTTTTTTACCAGTTTAGAAATTATATTATACGACATTATTTTATTTCCAAAAGCAAAAAAAAAAACTATGGATTTAAATATTCACGAAGTTGTGTATTATTTAAAATTAAAAATACTTAAATCAAATGAAAAATCTTCATTATTTTAATTTGTTGATTTTGCTATATATTAAGATGTATAAAAATCTTCTAATGTTTCGCCTTATAACAAATTAATAGAAATCATCATAAGAAATTTATCTTCACCTGGGAATTAAAATTCTTGGAAATAAAATCCCAACTAATTATAGCTAGAAGGAAAGTTTAAAACTAGATAAATACTAAGGTTTGTCTTATTTAAAAAAAACATTTACTTCAATGTTTACAAATGCAAAAAAAAGGAATTAAAATTATTCGAAACCGAAATTTCTAGATTCATTACGGCAGCAGATATGGGTAAATGAAGCTTTAAAAACAACAGCAGCAACAAAATCAAAAACAAAAATTTTTAATTAACTCCTCGCATTTTATGTGTATAGAGATTAGAAGAGAATAGCAGATAATCTAATTAAACCTAGATATGCTTGAAAGTATTTTCTTTTCAAAATATGAGAGAAGTTTCATTCGCAAATATAAGGATTTTTTTTAAAAAAATACACATTTAAATTTAGTAACCAGAAAATAAGCATGTGTCTTTTTAATTTGCTCCATGAACATTATCAAGCGATTAAGATTTCGGAATTATTAAAAAATCATCCTTTTCTTCCTTTTTTTCAATGTTAATTGGCGATCTCAGCACTCTACTCAAGAATGAACTGAGTTGTTGACATGTAAACAACGTTATTTTTTTTATTGACAAACCTTGTTATCTCAACGTTTTCAAGGGCAAGAATTAATCTGAATGATAAAGCAATGATGAAGCGGCAATTTCGATGGTTATTGTAACATCATTTCATGAATTGGGCGTTGATCAGCAGTTTGCATGAATCCCTATAAAAATATCAAAAGGCTTCCAATATTCGATGCACTACTAATCGTTAGGGATGAGTGTTGTTTTGCAGTGGATTCCAGCTCATGTAGGAATAGCTGGAAATGAATGGTCTGATAAATTAGTTAAAACTGAAATTGAAATTTCACAATCAGATAAAGGTAAAGTGCCATTATCAATTAAAAGAAATATTAAAAATGCTATGGGGGAAATATGGCATCAAATTATTAGAAGAAACTAAGCCTAGATTTGTAAAATCCCAGACTCCTTGAAATCCATCGCAGTAGCGTCCTTCCACCTGAAGACTTAGACATGATTGTCTTGCTAGACGTCTAGACATCTACACAGCATTAATAACAGTCCTTTGTGTACTTAGTGCAACCAGAACTCTGAGACGGTCATAGATCTTTTGCTAAGTTTTTCTACATTGAATAAAAAAAAAACTTATACAGCAGATATTGGCGGGCTAGAGAGTTGATGCAAGTATCTCCCAGTGACTAATTTTCTTTCATCTTTATATAGTCACAGTTTTTGAAATAATTATTGTTATTGTTATGATTTACTGTTTTGTTCTGTTTTGCTGTTTTGTATTTCATCTTTATGATCCAATCTATGATGCATGGGAGCCAATGATGTACAATCAAGTACTTTTGCGATAAAGAAAAATTTTAAAAATTAAATACTAAATTGTTGTAAGTATCGACAAATGTTACAGTATTGTTTTAGTATTATATTATAATATTGTTTTATTAAAAAAATTTAATTGCATATTTTTGATCGTTCTATGAATTTTTTAAAATGTAAAGAAATTTATCAAGCACTCTGTATAACATTTTATAGAATTTTTTTTTTTTTAATGCAGCTGGCAAACACTTAGACAATTATATTCGATGCCTTAAGGCAAGCGCTGCACGGACGTTACTTACTTAGCACTGCCCAGGAGGAGCGTGTGGCTTGAAGATAAGCTACGGACGCGGAGTTACAAAATATCTCCTCAACGCTCTGCGATCCTGTTAGACAGGGGCCTACGGTTTAAAAGGGATTCCGAATCACTGCACACACCAATGGTACTGCCTGGACTAGAACCCGAAACCTGTGGTACCGAACGCCAGAGCGCTAGCCACTCGGCAATTCAGGCCCCTACTTTATAGAAATTAAACTATTGGACAATAATAAAAAATAAACTGTCTGATATCTTTTTTCTTCTTATTTAAAAGCAATTTAATAGCAATAATAAATCAAATGACTGACACGATTAAGGACATTTTTCCTATGAATTTCATTTAAATTCATGTTGTTCACGAACCTGATAAATTTCTTGAATTCTTTGTTTCTGGTAATAACAATCATTGTTTTTCTTAGAAACAGGAAAAAGAAGAAATTTCATTCAAGCAGTCTTGTTTTCGATGCGGGTTTGGATTAGTTGGTTTGAATTCCTGAGGGGAATTAAACTCTTTATTATAACATCTACTGAGCACTCATTTTTTCAAAACAGTGACAATAGGGCTTGCATAAATAAGCTTTAAACTCCCTGCATTTTGCATGCTAGCTAGAGATACATGTCATTAGAACACACATAAATCTAATTTAAAGTGCATGCCAGACAAAGTTTGTAAAATATCTTTCAATTTTATGAACAAAAAGGCTCTTATTAATAAAAATGTTATATGATACTATGCATCCAAATAAGGAAAGGAAAATAAAATATTATCCAATAAGGATATTTTTAGTTTAAAAGGTTAAAAGATTTATAATGAAATTTAATGATGCGAATTTTTAAAATAGGGGGTTTACTATGTGTGTTTATATTTTCACTAAGTGCATTGAATTAATATTTTCAATGAAGTAGGGCAAACGAACACACCAATGGTATCTATCCTCTTTTAACATTTCGCTTTCCAAATCTGAGTCAAATTTTTATCTCTTGCATTTAATGAAAAAACTTCTAACTAAATTTAGAACAGCATATTGTAGTGTGCAGGTGGGCAACCAGAATTTAACTGGATGGGGTTAGGTTGAGATACTTGAGGAGCAGGTTAGAGAACTCGCAGCTTTATTTACACCCACACATACAATTAGTGATAAACAATATTTAACAAATTTAAAGACAGATAATTATAAACTCATGGAGGGACTCCACTTATAAGCCGAAAATCGGAAACTCGGCTACGCGCAGTATGCGCTTCATATATATTTCCTCTCCAGATGAGAGACTATAAACAAAACTTTTTTCAGCGAGAACGCCGATTGCGTTGTACTTCTTCTCGGGTGAGAGTTTCGAGGCAGATTGACCATTTCCCCTGAACGCCATGGGGGGGGGGGGGACATCATTATTCATTTCCATTATTATTTCATTTTCAAGGTAAATTATTATATATACATATTGTTTTTAAAATATTATAAGCAATGAATTTTAATACAATTACTAAGTAATGCTCAAAGTGGGGCCTTACAGCCGAGTGACTAGCGTCCTGGCACTCGGTACTGCAGATTTCGGGTTCGAGTCCCAGCGGGGCCATGGATGTTTGTAGTGGTTCGGAATCCACTTTAAGTCCGCTGTAAGTCCGGCCTCATATGATAGTTGGGCTTAGAGCTGACAACCCTACCCCGTAAAAAAAAAAAAAAAGTCTCCTCTCTCGAAATCTGCCAGTTGACAGACGGCCTTGGCCCATCATGAGGCTGTTACGCCAGAAGATTTGTTTGGTTTGGTTTGGTTTGTGCTATGGTCATTTTGTGCACACTTTAGACTAATTAGACAGGGACCTACAGTTTAATGTGGATTCCGAACCATTAACAAACATCCATGTCCTTGCCAGGATTCGAGTCTGAAGCCTGTGGTACCAAAAGCCAGAGCGATAGCCAACTGGCTATAAGGCCACTCAATGAACATGAAGAAGAATGCTTAAAATTTGATCACATTATTGATTTTTAAAAAAAATAATAAACAGAAGGCAGTGAAGGTGAAGAAAAGATTTTAATACGAAGCAAAAAGAAATTTAATTTACTATAAATTAATAAATGTCACTATCTTTAATTTTATTTTTTTTATTTTGTCTAAAACATGTTATATACTTGATATGTAATATTAATATTTTTTTAAACGAAGCTTTTCTACTTTCCTTTATCGCCACATAGCTGGGAATAACTCGATACGGCGGGAGTCCAACCAATTGGCTGACTTAGGATTAAGCTCAACCGTAGATTGGCTTATTCGAGGGAAGGGAAGTAATTAACCACGATCAAAAGAGACTTTTTGTGTTTTTCCCTCTTTTTTCACCAGTGCGTACAGGAAAAAGGGAATTTCTTATCCAATTAGGTTACGTGGCTTACAATGCATATTTCGGGTTTTACGGGCAGCCAATTAATAAATATTTTTTACGCGGTTCACTGGATGTTTTAATTAAGATAGCTTACGGTTGAATTAAAAATATTCGGTTGAAAAGATTGGAAAAAAATAATCTGCGGTTTTTTAAATACCTCATAATAAAAAAAAAAAAAAAATGGAAAAGAATTCTTCAGGGAAAAGCTATCACTCAGAACAAAAATAATTTATGTCAGTCGCACGAATTTGCTGATTGGATAACAAAAATTAAATTATTTGTCAAGAAATGTCGCTGTTAATTTCCAAGATACTGATGCCACCCTTTTTTTTATAAATATGTGTTGAAAATAAAAATGGAATAATTTCTTATTGGTGCAAGACATTTATTATATTATTATTGCTTGCTAGTGAAATAAATTTTTCGACGCTATTGCCAAATAAGAACAATTAGAAAGATTCTTTAAATTAATAAATGAGTTTAGAATTTCTTGTCAACTAAAAAAAATGTAAAGTTAAGAAACATCAGTATAATTAGACGATGACTAACGACGTTTGGTTCATTTTTGTAACAACGAAGTTTTTAATTTTTTGGATTTTTTTTTCTTTTTTGTTGATAAAAGTCTCATACTAAGAAATGTTATACAAAAAATTTCGTTAACTACCTAATTACTTACGACTTTTTTTTTTAAAAGAAAAAAATGACAAAAAACGCACCCTAAGTAAATATAGCTGATTAAAGATGCAGTATTTGTCTTTAAAAAAATTGATATTTGACTATTTTTAATATAAAAAACCGCCTTAAATGTTGGAAAGAATTTTGGGACAGCTAATTAAGTCCAGAAAAAATTGGTTGTTATTAATTTGCTTTCATTATGACCTGTCAATTATTGCGAAAAAATTGAAATTCATCCAGATTATTATTTTTTTAATCATTCAAAACCGAATATTAATGTAATTTTTACAGCACTTTTTTGTACGACACCTGGTTAAATAGGGTTTTTGTTGTCGTTATTGATGATTATCCTTAGTTCCGCTAATCAATTTGTAACATTTATTGCTGTTGGAATATTTAATTTTTTTGCGGTAAATTAAAACAGCATTTATAAATGGAATAATAATTTTATAAAAATAATTATTTTTATTTTATTTAAGAAATTTTTATATATTTTAGAATTTAATACTTTAACGAGTATTTCATCTAAAATGAATTTGAATATTTATTTTTTAAAAAAGTATGAGTTTCATTTTTTAATTATTAATGTATAATTCGATAATAAATTATAAATTAAATATGAATAACTATCAGTTTACAAAATTATATTCTTAAATTAAATTGTTATATATTAAAGTTTTAATATTCAGTTTTCATACAATTTAGAAGCACAACTCATCTAAAATGCATTACGATATTTATTTTTTTAAAATTTGAGTTTCATTTTTTGTAATTATTAATGCATAATGCGATAAAAAGTTATGAATTAAATATCAACAATTATCATTTAATAAAATTATACACTTAAAAAACCAATGTTGATTGTTTAAAAAATTTTTTATTCTTCTCATCATTATTAAATTATTAGTATTATTAAATTATTTTTATAATTATCATTATTATTAAATCATAAATTAAACATCAATAAGTATCAATTTACAAAATTATATTCTTAAAAAACAAATTTAGCTATATAAACGTCTTGGATAGCATTACCAAATTTGACATTTTTAAGGCAAAATAATTTTTAATTGAATAATATATCAGAACTTTTGACATTCCTTAAGAATTTGCAGTGTGTTCAGTGTTTGTTTACAATTACTTTCAATATACACGTAACAGTTGCCAAAAGCATATAAAATTGTTAGAAAAATACTTGAAACTATATTTTTACATACAAAAAAATTTCAGATAATTATTAACACAACTTTTTAATTTATGTGTTTTTGTCAATAAACTGAACCATTAAAATCACCTAATTTCTCTCATCCACTTTCTATACTCAATTACTGATATTTGATTACTCAATATGGAACTAGGGTGAGAAATTAAAAAGTGTCTCAAAATGTTCTATTTTCTCAAATGGTCACGAATGAATATCGCAGTGACAAATATTCATATTATAGTTTTCCTACTTGCTGTAGAGTAAAAAATAGGGAATTACTCGTATATATGAGGTATTATATATATACATTTTTTTTCTTTCTAATGCAGCTGGCAAACAGACAGCTTGGTCTTGGATGCCTTAAGGCTTACCAACTGAAATCGTGACTGCACCAGCCACGTTCATCTAGGACCAACTTTGCATTACCCAGGTGTCGTGTGTAACTTGAAGATAAGCCACTCGACGAGGAGTAACAATGCCCCCAGTTTTAACAACAAGCGTTGTACGTCCTACGATTCGGTTATTTGACGCACCGGGACCGCAGACGTCGCCGGTTTAAAATGGATTGCGAACCCCATGGTGGATGTTATGCCTGAAACAGCCATGTCACCGCCGGACTCGAACCCTAAACCGAAATTGCCACCGAGCTCCAACTAACATTCCGCGTTCAAACTGTTAATTCCCGTCGTGCGGCCATTCAAAACCCATGAATAATTGAACAGAAATGAAAGCTCTGCGAAAGCACTGCGCATTTATATAGATAATTATATTATATTGCAATACGAAGATTGCATATATACAATTTATACTATATTGCACATTTACATTGCCTATTAATTCCAAAATATTAAATCTACTAATTATCATAATATATTACATTGCATTAATTTGTTGTACACGTACATTTTTCATTCCATATTTAATAATTTGAAAATTTATCTGTGAAAGTAATTCTAAATTATTATTAATATTTTGCATTTTATTTTATATTTTCTCAAAAGTGAAAATGTAATTATTTTTCAAAACCATGAAAATACTTTCCTTAAGATGATTATACCTTTTTAGCTTCCAAAATTATTCTATAATTTAACCTGTTTGGCTCTTATTTGCATATTCTTCTGGGGATTTCACATTGCTTTGTTATAAGTATAATGTATACATCCTGTACTTTTTTGCATTCCATAATTAACAAGTTGAAAATTTATCTTAGAACAGAATTCAAAATTTTTTAAACAAAAATTATTTTAATGAAAAGCTGAACAACACGGCTGAAAAAAGAATCATTGATTAATTTTATAAAGCTAGACTCTAGTTAAAACTTTTTAAATTATAATTCATTTGAATTTGAAAAGGAAAATATAAATTAAAAATTAGTAATCAAGCCTTTTTTTATTTATTATCCTCAAAAATTCAGCGTGTGGATTAACGAAATATAATTATTGCTCTTAATAAATGAAGAAAAAAAATTTCCGAAAAGTTACATTTTATGAACATTTTGAGTTGAATTTATAAATTATTTCTATAAAAAAAAAAAACTAACAAACTAAAAGAATAATAATTCAGTTGCTCACATTAATGTTATAAAAATTTCTCAGAACAATCCGTCAATAAATTTATACAATAATTTCTTTAAAAATAATTCTGAAAGATGTGGTCAATTACTGCAGTAAAAATTTCGAAGACATCTTTTTAAAAAGGTTGTGATTATTCAAAACAATCTACATTGGTTTTTTAAATCCCACAGATTTTTTAAAAAAGAAAAACGATAGCGACCATTTTTTGTTGTTGTTGCTCTACGTAGTTTTAATTACAGCGCATTTATTGTACCTTTTAAACAAGTGAGGGGTTTTTTTCTGTTACTTTAGATTGAAATTAGTAAAATGTCTGGCTTCAACTTTCAATTTCGTGGAGATATATTTTTATCTTTTTTCAAAAAGTAGCATTTTTTTTTTAAAAACTAAATTGCGCGAGTTCAAAAAGAATTATAAAACCAGACTCGAAACTTAACCCAAAATTTTTTTGTTTATTTATTTATTTACAAAAGAACTTCACATTCAGAAGATTTTTAGCAAAATACTTTGCCACAAAGACTTCACCGTAGATTGAAGTATTTTTAATAATCATTTTTTTTTTCTATACAATTTTTGCAGCATTGTCCATTATCTTAAAGGAGAAATTTTTAGACTGAAAAATATTTTTTGTTAAGAATTTGCAGTGCATGCGGCATTTCCAAAGACTAAAAATGTATTGGCTTTTCAATAAAAAAAATAGTTGATCGTTAGTTTTAATCTTACTTAGCAGGCAGATTTTACGGCTTACAAAACGAATATCTTTTTAGCATAAAAAGCAATTTCTTTAGAAAAGTAATTAAAATCAAGCAAGATTTAAAAGAAAAAAAGTTAAATAATTATTTAAAAAACTGAATAACCCATTATAAATTTTTGAACGAAGAAATGAATTAAAAGGAAAATATAAAAGAAATAAAAAAAAAATGAAAAATGTTAAACTTTCTATGTTTACAAGAATAATTAGTAAAAAAAATAAGTTCGTTTTAATTGAATGAATTCTTTTTGTGATTAAATATGAACACTATATTGTTTCAGGTAATTAAATTACTTTTCCAAGAAAGATTCAACGATACAAATTAAAGTAATTCAAAAATATATTAAAGAATAATTTATAACTCAATATATTATATAATTATGAAAAATTGTAGAACGAAAATTTCTTAAAATAATATATTCAACAATTTGCATTGTTAAGTGGTTTTTAAATTAAAATGATTGGATTTTATTTTAAGTAATATTTTTTTTTTTTTTAGTAATCAAATTTGAGCATTTTTCTCATTTTGTTGGTCTAACATTTTTAAACAATAAACTTAAATGAAATAACAGTATTTTTATGCTATAAAATGTATTATTCTTTTTTATTTGCACATAATTTAATTCAAATGCAATACCTTTAAAAATTTAATTTTTAAGATTGTAGATAAATATATTCTTAATGCATTCTCAAGATAAGAAAGTAAGGGAATATATATAAATTAGATTTGTAATTTAAGCATTAAATGAAAAATTAAATAATAAATAGTAAATATCAGATTATAAATATAAATAAAAAAGCTACCGACAGCAAAAAAATTCTTTTTTTTTTTTTTTTTTTTTTTTGCCAAAAACTAGAATTCTAAATATTATCATGCGAAAATTACAGAAATAAAAACAATAATATTACATTAAAAAACAAAAACCATGAAAACATTTTTCTTAAGATGATTGTACTTTTTTAATTTTTCTATAAATATTTTGTAACTTAAACTGTTGGTCTTCTATTTGCATGTTTACTTCGAGACTACATTACTTTGTTATATAATATAAACATCATTTTTTTGCGTTCTATAATTAATAATTAGAAAATTTATGTGAGAACAAAATTCTGAATTTTTTAAACAAAAATCATTATAATAAAAGGTTTAAAAGCATTGCTGAAAAAAAAAATGCTTGATTAATTTTAAAAAGCTACTTTCAAGATTAATCCTTTCTTAAAAAATTAATTTTAATTCATAAGTGGAATCTTTTAAAATTATAATTCCTTTGCCTTTGAAAAGGAAAATATAAATTAAAAATTAGTAATCAGGCCATTTTTAATATTTTTTTTCTTTGAAAATTTAGTGCTTGTATTAACGAAATATAAGTATTTCCATTAATAAAAGAAGAAAACAATTTGGGAATAGTTACATTTTATAAACATTTTGTTTAATTTATCAATTATTCTAATAAAAAAATAATTAACAAATTTAAAAAAAAAGAATTAATTGCTTGCATTAATATTTTAAAATTTTCACAGAGCACTCCGTGAATAAATTTATGCAATGTTTTCTTTATTTTTATAATTCGAAAAGATATGGTCAATTATTGCAGTAAAAATTTGAAGACATCTTTTCAAAAAAGTTGTGTTTATTCAAAACAATCAACATTGATTTTTTAAAACTCACATATTTTTAAAAAATTCAAAATGGATAGCGGCTATTTTTTGATGTTGTTGTTCTGCGTAGTTTTAATTACAGCGCTTTTTATTGTTGGTTTTAAACAAATGAGGTTTTTAAAGTAAAAAAGATTAGAATTAGTAAAATGTCAATTTTCAAATTTCAATTTCTCGCAGTAACATTTTTATCTTTTTTTCAAAAAGTAGTATTTTTTTTATAAAGGAAAATTGCGTGATTTGGAACAGAATTATAAAACAATACGTAAACTTAGGCTGAAATCTTTTATTTATTTATTTACAAGTAGAACTTCGCATTCAGTAGAATTTTTAACAAAATACCTTGCCACAAAGACTTCCCAGTTGATTGAAGTATTTTTAATAATCATCTTTTTTTTTATACAATTTTTGGAGCGTTGTCCATTATCTCGGAGGAGAAATTTTTAGGCTGAAAAATACTTTCTATTAAGAATTACAATCGCATGCGACATTTTCAAAGACTAAAAATGTATTGGCTTTTCAAAAAAAAATGAAAAAATAGTTGATCGTTAGTTTTAATCTTACTTAACAGGCAGGTTTTAAGGCTTACAAAATAAATATCTTTTTAGCATGAAAAGCAATTTCTTTAGAAATGTAATTAAAATCGAGCAAGATTAAAAAAAAATACATTAATTAGTTATTTAAAAATCGGAATATCCCATTATGAATTTTTGAACAAAGAAATAAATTAAAAAGAAAATTATAATAGGAATAAAAAAAATTAAAAAATTTTAAACTTTTTTGTTTACAAGAATAATTAATAAAAAAAAGTTCCTTTTAATTGAATGATTTCTTTTGTGATTAAATATGAAAACTATATTGTTTCAGGAAATTAAATTGCTTTTGCAAGAATAATTCAAAGATATAAATTAAACTACTTCAAAAATATATTAAAGAATAATTTATAACACAATATATTATATAATTATGAAAAATTGTAGAACGAAAACTTATTAAAATAAAATACTCAACAATTTGCTCTGTTAAACGCTTTTTGATTTAAAATGATTGGATTTTATTTTTAGTAGCATTCTATTTTATTTTATAATCATATTTAAGATTATTTTTCTCAATTTGTTAGCCTAGCATTTGGAAGAATAATGGTAAATGATGTAACAGAATTGTTAACAATGCTATAAAAGTGTAATATTCCTTTTATTTGCACATAACTTAATTTAAATGTAATACATTTAAAAATTTACTTTTTGAGAATGTAAATAAATATATTCTATTTGCATTCTCTAGTCAAGAAAATGATGGAAATATAAATTAGATTTGTTATTTAAGCATCAAATAAAAAATATGTTATTTGAATGAATTTAACATTTTCTGTATATTTGATCTGAATTTTTAATAATAAAAAGCGCTTGCAATATGAGTAGAGAATCTATGTGCAAGTTGGTATACATTATTACATCAAATAAGACATTTTTCTAAATAATGATTGTAAAATTAATCTGAGAATGAAATCATAAGCTTTATTATTATCATTATTATTATTAATCTGTTTTAATTTTCGCAAAATGTTGAAAATGTAAATTGTTTTTCAAAACCGTTAAAATGCTTTCCTTGAGATGATTGTACCTTTTTTACCTTACATAATTATTTGATTCCTATGTGATTATTTGATTCCATAGTTATTTGATTCTTATTCCTATTAACTGTTTGATTCCTATCTGCATGTTTATTTCGCGATTTTACATTACTTTGTTATGTAATGTATACATAATTTTTTTGCATTCTATAATTAATAATTAGAAAAAATTTTCTGAGAACAGAATTCTAAATTTTTAAACAAAATGTTATTGTTATGTTGTTATTATTAAAAATGTTATTTTAATAAAAGGTTGAACAACATCGCTGAAAAAACTTATCTGGTTAATTTTATGAAAAGAGTTTCTAAATTAATCATTTCTTTAAAAATTAATTTCAATTTATAAGTGAAATCTTTTTAAATTATAAATCATTTGCCTTTGAAAAGGAAAATAAAAATTAAAAATTAGTGATCAGGCCTTTTTTAATATTTTTTTCCTCGAAAGTTTAGTGCTTGAATTAATGAAATATAAGTATTGCACTTAATAAAAGAAGAAAAACTTAATTTTCTGGTAGTTACATTTTATAAGCATTTTGTTTAATTTATCAATTATTCTAATAAAAAAAATAATTAGCAAATTTAAAAAAATGAATTAATTGCTTACATTATTTTTTTTTTAATTTCTCAGAGCATTCCGGGAATAAATTTATGCAATGTTTTCTTTATGTTTATAATTCTGAAAGATATGGTCAAATACTGCAGTAAAAATTTGAAGACATCTTTTCAAAAAGTTTACGATTATTCAAAACAATCTACATTGGTTTTTTAAAACCTACATATTTTTAAAAAAGGCAAAATGGATGGCGACTATTTTTTGTTGTTGTTGTTCTGCGTAGTTTTAATTACAGCGCTTTTTATTGTTGCTTTTAAACAAATGAGGTTTTTAAAGTAAAAAAGATTGGAATTAGTAAAATGTCCGATTTCAAATTCCAATTTCTCGCAAAAATATTTTTATCTTTTTTCAAAAAGTAGTATTTAAAAAAAAAGTAAATTGCGTGATTTGGAACACAATTATAAAACCATATGTAAATTTAGGCTGAAATCTTTTATTTATTTATCTACAAGAAGAACTTCACATTCAGAAGAATTTTTAAGAAAATACCTTGCCACAAAGACTTCCCCATTGATTGAAGCATTTTTAATAATCATCTTTTTTTCTATACAATTTTTGCAGCATTGTTCATTATCTTGGAGGAGAAATTTTTAGACTGAAAAATACTTTCTGTTAAGAATTTGCAGTGCATGCGGCATTTCCAAAGACTAAAAATGTATTGGATATTCAATAAAAAAAAAAGTTGATCGTTAGTTTTAATCTTACTTAACAGGCAGGTTTTAAAGCTTACAAAACAAATATTATTTTAGCATAAAAAGCAATTTCTTAAGAAAAGTAATTAAAATCGAGCAAGATTTAAAAAAAAGTTAAATAATTATTTAAAAAACTGAATATCCCATTATAAATTTTTGAACGAAGAAATGAATTAAAAAGGAAATTATAAAAGAAATAAAAAAATTTAAAATATTAAACTTTCTATGTTTACAAGAATAATTAAGAAAAAAATAAGTTCATTTTAATTGAATGAATTCTTTTTGTGATTAAATACGAAAATTATATTGTTTTAGGAAATGAAATCGCTTTTCCAAGAATATCTCAATAGTATAAATTAAAGTACTTAAAAATATATTAAAGAATATTTTATAGCCCAATATATCATATAATTATGAAACGAAATTGTAGAACGAAAAGTTATGAAAATAAAATACTCAACGATTTTCTCTGTTAAGTGATTTTTAATTTAAAGTGATTGATTGTATTTTAAGTGATATTGTATTTTAAATTATAATCACATTTAAGATTTTTCCTCGTTTATTGGTCTGTCATTTTTGAACAATACGTAATACGTACAGTACGTAATTTAAAATTACGTAAGAGAATTGTTAATAATGTTATAAAAATTTGTATTATTCTTTTTATTTGTACATAATTTAATTTAAATCTTACACCTTTAAGAATTTCGTTTTTGCTAATATAAATAAATATATTCTATACGCATTATCTATACAAGAAAGTGAGGGAATATAAAATTATATTTGTAATTTAAGCATCATATTAAATATATGTTAATTGAATGAATGAAACATTCTATGTATATTTCTTCCGAATATTATATGATAACAAGTAATATAAAAAAAAAAATTAAGTCAATTCCTACTTGTTCTTCACCATAATGCAGAAAGTCGATTATAAATAATTTTTATTCATGTTTTTAGGTTTATCTGGCGCCATCTATTGGTAGATACATGCAACTTAAATCTAAAATAAACTAAAATTAATTAATTAAATTTAATTACCGAATTAATATTTGAAAAACTGTATTAGCCTCAAGTGTCATCTACTACAAATTCAAAAAAAATGCATTTGAATTTGAGTGAATGAATAAAAAGTATTTTATGAACGACTGAAAATTTGAACAATATATATATAGGGAGAGTGTGAGCTAATAGAAGGAATTGAAAAAGCAACTGCTTTATGAGGAGCAATGACCACTGTTCACCTCCTTCTACAAGCATCTCTCCTTAAGAAAATCAATCAGCTTAAAAAAATATTAAAGATTAATTTATGACATAATATATCATAAAATTATGAAAACTTACAGAAAGAAATCTTATTAAAATAAAATACTCAACAATTTGTACTGTTAAGTGCTTTTTAATTTAAATACATTGGATTTTATTTTAAGTAATATTCTATTTTATTTTTAATCACATTTAAGATTTTTTCTATATTTTGTTAGTTTAATTTAATATTCTTTACAGTAGTTTAATTTACATCAATGAAACCTGATTGGAAAACCAATTTAATATCCTGAAACAATATTGTTTTCATATTTAATCACAAAAAGAATTCATTCCATTAACTGAACTTATTTTCTTTTTTTTTTTTTTTTTTTTTTTATTAATTACTCTTGTAAACATAGAAAGTTGAACATTTTTCTTTTTTTTTTTTTCTATTATAATTTCCTTTTTAATTCATTTCTTCCTTCAAAATTTATAATGGGATATTCCGATTTTTAAATAACTATTTAACTTTTTTTTTTTTTAATCTTGCTCGATTTTAATTACTTTTCTAAAGAAATTGCTTTTTATGCTAAAAAGATATTTGTTTTGTAATGATTAAAATCTACCTGTTAAGTAAGATTAAAACTAACAATCAACTTTTTTTTATTTATTGAAAAGCCAATACCTTTTTAGTCTTTGGAAATGACGCATGTACTGCAAATTCTTAACAGAAAGTATTCTTCAGTCTAAAAATTTCTCCTCCGAGATAATGGACAATGCTGCAAAAATTTTTTAAAAAAAAAAAAAAAAAAAAAAAAAAAAAAGATGATTATTAAAAAAACTTCAATCAACTGGGAAGTCTTTGTGACAAGATATTTTGTTAAAAATTCTTCTGAATGTGAACCTCTTTTATAAATAAATAAATAAAAGATTTGTTACCAAAGTTTAGAGTATGGTTTTATAATTCAGTATGAAATCGTGCAATGTAGTTTTTTAAAAAAATAATACTTTTTGAAAAAAGATAAAAATGTTTCTCCCAAAATTGAAATTTGAAACAAAACATTTTACTAATTCCAATCTAAAAAAAAAAAAAAAAACTCATTTGTTTAAAAGCAACAATAAATGCGCTGTAATTAAAACTACGTAGAACAACAACAACAAAAAATGATAGCTATCGTTTAGCTTTTTAAAAAATTGCGGGATTTAAAAAACCAATGTAGATTGTTTTGAATAAAGACAACCTTTTTAAAAGATGTCTTAAAATTTTTTGCAGTCATTGACCATATCTTTCAGAATTATAAATATAAAAGAATTATTGCATAAATTTATTCATGGACTGCTCTGAGAAATATTTTAATATATTAATGTCAGCAATTTATTTATTTTTTAATTTCTTTTTTTTAATTGAAATAATTTACAAATTCAACAAAATGTTTATAAAATGTAACTGTTCGAAAATTAAGTTGTTTTTTTTTCTTTTATTAATAGCAATAGTTTTATTTCATTAATGCAGCGCTAAATTTTCGTGGAAAAAAATTAAAAAGGCCTGATTACTAATTTTTAATTTATATTTTCATTTTCAAAGTCAAATGAATAAAAATTAAAAATTTTTTCACTTATAATTTTAAATTATTTTGTTTTTAGAAATGATTAATCTAGAAACTAGTCTCTTAAAATTATTCTGGTAATTTTTTTTTTAGCCGTTTATTAAAATAACATTTGTTTAAAAAATTAAGAATTCTGTTCTCGGATAAATTTTCTAATTATTAATTGTAAAATGTCAATAAATTTATGCATATATTATATAACAAAGTAATGTAAAATCTCGAAATAAGCATGCAAATCGGAACCCAATAGTTTAAATTACATAATAATTATGATAACTAAAAATAGTAAAATCATCTTAAGTAAAACAATTGCGTGATGTTGAGAAATAATTACCTTTTCCACTTTTGTGAAAATTTAAAACGAATTGCAAAATAGTAATTATAATAATAAAATCTTATAATTTCATTCTCATTTCATTCAAAATCTCATTCAAATGTCTCATTTGAACTAATACTGCATACATTCATGCTCATGGAATTGCTTTTCATATTGTAAGAGCTTCTATCATAAAAAAAATCAGATAAAATAGACACCGAATGTTCAATTCAATTAATTAAAATATTTGTTATTTAATGCTTAAATTACAAATCTAATTTATTTATAGTCATATATATATTTATTTATATACGCAAAAACTAAATTTTTGTAGGTACTACATTTAAATTAAATTATGGGCAAATAAAAGGAATATTGCACTTTTATAGCATTATTAAATATTCTGTTACATTTATGATCATTGTTCAAAAATTCTAGACGACAAAACCAGGGAAAAAATTTTAAATGCGATTATAAAACAAATACAAAATATTACGTAAAATAAAATAAAATATAATATTACGTAAAATAAAAAGCACTTAACACAACAAATTGTTGAGTGATTCGTTTTAATAACTTTTCATTCTGCAATTATATAACCTATTGTGTTATAAATTATTATTTAATATGTTTTTGAATCACTTTCATTTATACCATTGAATTAGTCTCGCAGAAGCAGTTTAATTTCCTGAAACAATATACTTTTCATATTTAATCATAAAAAGAATTCATTCCAGTAAATGAACTTTTTTTATTATTAATTATTCTTGTAAACATAGAAAGTTGAACATTTTTCATTTTTTTTTATTTCTGTTATAATTTCCTTTTTAATTCATTTCTTCCTTCAAAATTTATAATGGGATATTCCGATTTTTAAATAACTATTTAACTTTTTTTTTAATATTGCTCCATTTTAATTACTTTTCTAAAGACATTGTTTTTTATGCTAAAGAGATTTTTGTTTCATAAACCTTAAAACCTGCCTGCTAAGTAAGATTAAAACTAACTATGAACTTTTTTTATTTATTGAAAAGCCGATACATTTTTAGTCTTTGGAAATGCCGCATGCACTGCAAATTCTTAACAAAAAGTATTTTTCAGTCTAAAAATTTCTCCTCCGAGATAATGGACAATACTGCAAAAATTGAATATTAAAAATACTTCAATCAACTGGGAAGTCTTTGTGGGAAGGTATTTTGTTAAAAATCTTCTGAATGTGAAGTTCTTTTGTAAAAAATAAATAAATAAATAAAAGATTCGTTGCCTAAGTTTAGAGCATGGTTTTATAATTCAGTATGAAATCACGCAATTAACATTTTTTTAAAAATGCTACTTTTTGAAAAAAAGATAAAAACTTACTGCTAGAAATTAAAATTTGAAAACCAGACATTTTACTAATTCCAAACTTTTTTACTTTAAAAATCTCATTTGTTTAAAATCAACAATAAATGCGCTGTAATTAAAACTACGTAGAACAACAACAAAAAAAAATAGTCGCTATTGTTTTGCCCTTTTAAAAATCTGCGGTATTTAAAAAGACCGATGTAGATTGTTTTGAATAATCACAACCTTTTTTAAAAGATGTCTTCAAAATCCGTACAGCACTAACTGATCATATCTTCCAGAATTAAATATATAAAAGAACTATTGCATAAGTTTATTCATGGATTGCTCCGAGAAATATTTTAAAATATTAATGTCGGCAAATTATTTATTTTTTAATTTCTTTTTTTTTAATTTAAATAATGTATAAATTCAACAAAATGTTTATAAAATGTTTGTATAAATTTTTCTTCTTTTATTAAGGGCAATATTCATATTTCATTAATTCATGCACTAAATGTTCCAGGAAAAAAATATAAAAAAGGCCTTTTTGCTAATTTTTTTAAATTATATTTTCCTTTCCAAAGGCAAACAGATTATAATTTTTTAAAATTTCTACTTATAAACTAAAATTATTTTTTTTTAAGAAATGATTAATCTACAAAATAGCTTCGTAAAATTTATCAGAAATTTTCGTTTCAGAAATGCTGTTCAACTTTTTATTAAAATATTTTTTTTTTAAATTTAGAATCCTGTTCTGAGATAAATTTGCTAATAATTAATTATAAAATGTCAAAAAAATGATGTAAATATTATATAACAAAAAAAATAATATATCGAAATAAACATGCAAATAGAAGCTTAACATTCTAAATTACAGAGTAATTATGGAAACTAAAAAAGGTACAATCATCTTAAGAAAAACATTTTAATGGTTTTGGAAAATAATTTTGAATAATAATAATACTAATAAAAGCTTTTAAATAAATCGTTATCTTCGTTAAATAAATTTTTAAATTATTAATTAATTAAATTATTGATTTCAAATTATTTAATTTAAATTATTAATTCTTAAAGCCGTTATAGGTCTATTATAGGCCGAGACGTTATAATGTAAATTCGCATTTCATCTCCTTATTTAGTGACGATTTATCTAAATTCGGATAATGCCACATGAACTTTATCCATATAAGCGTGGCTAACCAAGATTTTATTCTATGTATTTTATTTATTTTGTTATAAAACAAAACTGATCATCTCGCATTCCATAAACCGTGATTCATACACATTTTAAATAAAAGCCAAAACAAAAATATAAATAAAAATTAAAAATTCTTCCAAAAATAAGAATTCTACATATTATTATAAAAAAATTGCAGAAATAAAAACATTACTTTAAAGAAAAAACAGGACACTAGGAAATAAATTGACTTTAAACTTTTATTTAGCAAAACTATTTGCAGAAGTTTTGTATAAAATACAGAAGCAGATGTACACGATAATGATTATTCTGTCCACAATTGCAGGGGCTGTTGAATTCAGATAGAAAAATCAAATCGAAAAAGATTAAGTTTAGTTATCAGCTGCGTTATGAAAGGACTATTTAAAAAAATGTTTCTTTTAATTTTGAGCAAAACAGGCAATCAAATTACCGATATGTTAAAGCCTCTGTATGGTCTAGGAATAAAACGCATAGCACTAGTGGACAGTAAAAAAGACGTCACTTATATTCCAAAACCAAACGCACACTGTTGTGTTACATTTCTTTCTCCCTCCAGTCAGCTCACAGAATGTTTACATTATCGGGCTATGCACATGCACTATGCACATGGAGCTATTTATCCATGAAGCAACAGCCTCAAAAAACAATTTGTCATTGATCCAAAATTCCTAATATCTTCTGATCAAGTGCAAAATATAAAATCATTCTACAGTTATATAGTATAAAGTTTTCTAATAAGATTTTACATAATAACTATTCATTTAAAACTCAATTTTTCAAAATGCTTTTTGGCTTAAAAGAAAAAAATAAACGGTTTTTAAATTTTTTCCATTGTGTTTGTCATTTAATACATTTTTAAAACTAATCCAAGTAAAATTATGTTCTGAATATTCAAAAAATAAAATAACAAGGTAATTTTTTATATCATCAGATTTTATCAGAAAAAAAAAAACTCATTACGAAAAAACTCATCCAATAATCTCAAAGCAAAACATGTTTTTTTTATAACCTCATTTCGTTGCCCCTTTTCCAAAATGCATTTTTTCTAAAACGAAATATTAAATATTTAAAACAAATTTAACTCCATTAAATAACCTTTCTTCACGATTACGGACTAATTTCGGTTTTGGGAAAATAATACTTCCCAAATAGTAGTAAACAAAAAGTGAAAAATCCGAGCAGCTGTAAAACAGAATCATATTTATAGGCAAAAGGCTTTCCTCAAAAACTTTAAACTTCCATTTAAATTCAGAATAACAAATGAGCACACGTTCCGAATTCCGGCACACTTTCATTTTGTACCATCGTCATGTTAACGCATTCGAATTTCGAATCCTTAATCACGTACTAAACTTATTAATGATAGGACTCTTCTTTTCTGGATGGAGAGCTTCGTAATTCCAACTAGTAGAAACATGAGTGCTAATCCTCTGATAAGATATTACTGGAAGCCTAATTAAGCATTCAATTAAGTAAATGTTCTGAGACTTAACTTTCGAAATCGATCAGCTTCGAGTTGTGTGGTTTTCGAGCCAAGCGAATTACACTCGCTGTTTAATAAAGCATGAAAAATGGTTTATCATATTAAAAGGTGGCAATAAGCTTGACTTATTTCGGTTGCATCAACTTCTTATCGGCTTGGAAGAGTAATGCAAAAGAGTATTGTTCAAGAATATGACAACAAGATAAAACAGAAAATTTTGCAAAGCATCGTTAAATTTTGAAGTTTATATCACTAATGCGAGAAGAATTTTAGGAGATATTTTAATTACAATATCAAGAATTTTAATTTTTATTTAATTCAAATTTTAGATAACACGATATTAAAAGAACAAGTAATATAAAAAAGAAATTTTTAAAGTCAATTCCTACTTTTTTTTCACTATATTACAGAAAGTGCTTTATAAATATTTTTCATTCATTTTTTTAAGTTTATTGGGCGCCATCTATTGATACATATATGCAACTTAAAGCTAAAAAAAAAACTAAAATTAATTAATTAAATTTAATTACTGAATTAATATTTGAAAAAACTGTATTAACATCAAGTGTCATCCAGTACAAGTTCAAAATAAATGTATTTGAAGTTGAGTGGATGAATAAAAAGTATTTTATTAACGATTGAAAATTTGAACAGGATGTATATAGGGAGAATGTGAGCTAATAGAAGAAATTGAAAGAGGTAACCATACCCTGATTCGAAATCTGCCAGTAGGCAAACCACCTTGGCACACCATAAGCTGCAGTGTCAGGTAGTTAGCTATCTATTAAATATAACGTAATCGTGTATTGCATTTTATTAAACGTTTGTAGTACTTTCGGTTACTATATTTTGCAGAACATTAAATGCAATGACTGGAATAACAACGCAAAATATTTTCAGAGATACTTTAATTAAAATAAATATTTTTTAAAGAATTTATCGCATGCATTTAATGAAAGGATTAAAAAAAATATGTCAAAACAATTAGCCATGCTATAGATAAACAAATTTAAATAAAAATTAACTTGATTTATATTTAGGTAAGGTTTTATTTATATCGGAACACAAGGGATTTTCTGTAAAGCACGTATTAAACTGTGTTAAAACCTCAAAAACGCTTTGTGATGAATTCAAAAATCCTTAGATATTTTCTAATCACATGCAAAATATAAAACCTTAAAATCATTCTAATAGTTATATAATGTCATGTAGTAAAGTTTTCTAAATAAGATTTTATATTAATTTAAAACTCAATTTTTCAAAATACATCATACCTTAAAAGACATAAAAAATATAATGATTTTTAAATTTTCCCATGCTGTTTAGTCATTTAATGCATTTATAAAATCAATCCAGGTAAAATTATGTTCTGAGTATTATAAAAAAAAAATAACAAGGTAACTTTTTATATCATCATATTTTTCAGAAAAAAAACTCATTACGAAAAAACACATCCAATAATCACAAAACAAAACATGTTTTTTTAATACAACATTTCGTCGTCACTTTTCAAAAAAGCATTTTTTCTAAAGCGAAATATCAAATATTTAAAAGAACTTTAACTCCATTAAATAACATTTCTTCACGTCTGTGGACTAATTTCGGTTTTGGGAAAATAATACTTCCCAAATAGTAAAACAAGAGAGTGAAAAATCCAAGCAGCTGTAAAACAGAATCATATTTATAGGCAAAAGGCTTTCCTCAAAAACTTTAAACTTCCATTTAAATTCAGAATAACAAATGAGCACACGTTCCGAATTCCGGAACACTGCCATTTTGTTACCATCCTCATGTTAACGCATTCGAATTCCGAATCCTTAATCACGTACTAAACTTATTAATGACAGGACTCTTCTTTTCTGGATGGAGAGCTTCGTAATTCCAACTAGTAGAAACATGAGTGCTAATCCTCTGATAAGATATTACTGGAAGCCTAATTAAGCATTCAATTAAGTAAATGTTCTGGAACTTCACTTTCGAATTTGATCAGCTTCGACTTGTGTTGTTTTCAGGCAAAGTGAATTACACTCGCTGTTTAATAAAGCATGAAAAATGGTTTATCATATTAAAAGGTGGCAATAAGCTTGACTTATTTCGGTTGCATTAACTTCTTATCGGCTTGGAAGAGTTATGCAAAAGGATATTATTCAAGAATATGACAACAAGATAGAACAGAAATTTTGCAAAGCATCGTTAAATTTTGAATTTTATATTATTAATGCGAGAAAAATTTTAGGAGATATTTTAATTTCTATATGAAGAATTTTAATTTTTAAATAATTCAAATTTCAGATAACTCGTAATTAAATAATTAAGTAATATAAAAAATATTTTTAAGTCAATTCCTATTTTTTTTTCACAATATTGCAGAATATCCTTTATAAATAATTTTCATTCATTTTGTAAGTTTATCTGGCGTGATCTATTGATAGATATATGCAACCTAATTTAAAAATCTAAAATTAATTAATTAAATTCAATTACTGAAATAATATTTGAAAAAACTGTATTAACACTAAGTGTCATACATTACAAGTTTAAAAAAATGTAATTTAACTTGAGTGAATGAATAAAAAGTATTTTATTAACAATTGAAAATTTGAACAAGATATATAAATAGGGAGAGTGTGAGCTAATAGAAGGAATTGAAACAGAAACCATCCCCTGCTTCGAAATCTGCCAGTAGGCAAACAGCTTGGCCCAACCATAAGCTGTAGTATCAAGGAATTAGCTAGTTAGCCCTCTGTTAAATATAAATTATTCGTGTATTGTATTTTATTATACATTTGTTGTAATTTTTGTTACTATATTTTGCAGAACGTTAAATGCAATGACAGGAATAACATGGCAAAATATTTTCAGACATACTTTAACACATTTAAATATTTCTTAAAAATTTATCCCTTGTATTAAATGAAAGGATAAAAAATAATGTGTAAAAGCAATTAGCCATGTTATAGATAAACAAATTTAAATAAAATTTAATTTGAATTATATTTAGGTAAGGTTTTATTTATATCGGAATATAGGGGTTTTTCTGTAACGCATGTGTTAAACTGTGTTAAAACCTCAAAAAAATTTTGTCATGAATTCAGAATTCCTTAAATAAAAACTCATCCAATAATCTCAAAACAAAACATGTTTTTTTATTACCTCATTTCATTGCCACTTTTCCAAAATGCATTTTTCTTTAAAACGAAATATTAAATATTTAAAAGAACTTTTGAACTCCATTAAATAATCTTTCTTCACGTCTGCGGACTAATTTCGGTTTTGGGAAAATAATACTTCCCAAATAGTAAAAGTAAAAGAGTAAAAAATCCAAGCAGCTGTAAAACAGAATCATATTTATAGGCAAAAGGCTTTCCTAAAAAACTTTAAATTTCCATTTAAATTCAGAATAACAAATGAGCACACGTTCCGAATTCCGGAACACTTCCATTGTGTACCATCCTCATGTTAACGCATTCGAATTTCGAATCCTTAATCACGTACTAAACTTATTAATGATTGGACCTCTTCTTTTCTGGATGGTGAACTTCGTAATTCCAACTAGTAGAAACATGATTGCTAATCCTCTGATAAGATATTACTGGAAGCCTAATTAAGCATTCAATTAAGTAAATGTTCTGGAACTTAACTTTCGAAATCGCTCAGCTTCGAGTCGTGTTGTTTTCAGGAAAAGCGAATTACACTCGCTGTTTAATAAAGCATGAAAAATGGTTTATCATATTAAAAGGTGGCAATAAGCTTGACTTATTTCGGTTGCATTAACTTCTTATCGGCTTGGAAGAGTTATGCAAAAGGGTATTGTTCAATAATATGACAACAAGATTTAACTGAAAATTTTGCAAAGCATCGTTAAATTTTGAAGTTTATATTATTAATTCGAGAAGAATTTTAGGAGATATTTTAATTCCAATATAAAGAATTTTAATTTTTAAATAATTAATATTTCAGATAACATGATATTAAAAGAAAAATAGATGTAAAAATACCACACTAGCTATTATGCTTTGTTTTATATTATTTAAGAATATGACGATATAATAGAAAATTTATAAAGCATCGTTAAATTTTGAACTTATTATTATTCATGCGAGAAAATTTTTTAAGAATATTTGATATCATTTAGGAAGAATTTTAATTCCATTATGAAGTATTTTAATTTTAAATAATTGAAATTTTAGATAACACAATACTGAGAGAAAAACAGATGGAAAAATTCCAATCAATTAAGTAAAAATTAAGCTGAAAATTCCATAGACAAACGAACCCATGTGTCATTATATTATGATATAATATATCATAATTATTCCATTATTATATTATATGATAATTATTTCATGATTATATTATATAGCCTTTATTTCAATATATAAGCCTTTTTTCGAATTTATAAGCCTTTGTTTTTCAATATATAAGTCAATATTATATCCTTTAGTCCAATGATTATATATTTATTTGTTCTTTAATTATTATAATAATAATAAAACTGTATTTTTTTTCTTACATACTATGTTTTAATATCCTGAAATTTTCATAAATAATCGAACACATATTTCATAATATAATATATAATAATGTGCCTTTATTCCAATGATTATATGTTTATTATTCTTCCAATGATTTTATATTTTTCATCACTCCAATGCTTATATATTTTTAACAATTAATGTTACTGTATCATATTATGAACATACATTAAATGCCATCTGATTTTTTTTTCAACTAACAGTGATAAATATAAAAAATATGTATATTAATAATACATTTCTTAATTCGTTTTCCAGCTTAAGTTTAAATTATATCTCATAGTAATTTTATATTTAATGAGTATTGATAATTTCGTATCAAAATTATTTATTCTGACTGAGATATAAGGATTTGATAATATTTGAAAAATACTCTAGACTGATCATCAAGGTTTCCATATATAGATGGAAATGCATACAAGTCTAGACTGTGGTAATACTATATTCAGCATGTCTGTGCGAGTTTAATGACTAATTTGCACTAGAGTTACACCTAGGATGTCCATTAATGATAACGAATAGTCTATGGGTCTAAATATTTTAAATAGGCAGTAGTCTGTATTCGCTAATCGATTAATCAATTTAAGCTGTACTTTAAATGCCTTTTAATGCGTTTTAGATTAGAGACGTTCCATGGAAAATAATTTTTATCGATTAAATTTAATATAACCATTAACGTTTCAATTACAATAAAATATTTGTGTTATTAGTAAATATTTGTATTATTTAGTCAGATGGGTTTTTTTACGGTGTAGGGTTATCAGCCCTACCTCCAACAGTCATATTTGAACGGGATCTATGGTTTAAAGTGGATTCCGAACCACAACAAACATATATGTAGTCACCCCCGGACTCGACCACGAAAATCCTGTAACACCGAGCACCAGAGCGCCAGTCATTCAATCATCGGTCCCAAAATTCTGGTATTAAAGCAACAAATTATTTAATTAGCAAAATTAAAAAATTAAAAATCCATTCTCTGCATAAAAAATGTGAAATAATATGAATCTTTTACTAACATCAAATGCGAAATAACATCAAAATTAATTATCTGCATAAAAATAAAAAGTATAAAAAAAAAGTTTAAAATTTATTTCTAGTTTCTCCAGTTTTAAACTTTTATCAACAAACTGATTTTTTTATCATATGATTCCAAATATTAAAAGAATACAGCAAAAAAAAATCGGATAGTACATCTATTTTTAGATTTAATATCTAGTTCAAAAGTTTTAAAAGCGTTCGCTACCTAAGGAGCCACTTTTTACTTTAGGCCCAAATAGGTAGTAAAGCATTTTCGACAACCTTAATTTCCGGCTTTGACGTGGTACCTCTTCTGATGTATTATTTGTAAGAAGCAATCTAATTTAATAGCTCAATTTCGGCCGACTAGCGCCATTTTTCGGAATTAATCTGCTTTTTTCGCCACAAAATATGGCTCGGGAGCTTACAAAATAACCTTAATCAACTGGATTTCATTTTTCGAAGGGCTCCGACTGCATGAAAAATGCGGTAAAGGACTAACGTGTTCTATCCGATATTGAAAAAGAAGCGATTTTCTTCTTTTATTGGTATACTTCTTTTCATCCAAAAAATTCCTTTTAAATCTAGATATAAGAGTAGAGTACTCAGGTATATTTTTATGCGGTTCAATATGAAAATATTATAAAATGCTAAAATGTGTTCTATTTATTTAAAATTTGGTATTAAAGAAACAATTAAGTAGGAAAACATTGAAATAACAGAAAGAAAATAGTGCACATTTCTATTATTATTAGTTTGTAAACAAAATATTGACATTAATTTTATACAATGTGTTACTTCGATATTATGTTTCTTTTCTCTCTCTAAAAAAAATATCATTTATATTTATTGAATATTTTTAGATTCAATCAAAGTATTTTTTCAGTGGTTCAATCAGAGGATTTTGCCTAGTTACATCAGAAGCAAAATTAATTTTCTCGTTACCTTTTGTAAGAAGTTGAAATAAGTCTTTAAAGCATTAAAGATTCATTTACTCTGAACTGAAATATATAAGCCACTATATATTATATTATATATACGTCATGCATTATATTATATTGGCCATACATTATATTATATATTGGCCACTATACATTATAATATATATTGGTCATTAGCCTTGGTCGCTATACATGAGCGTTTCCCTGATATCCTTGGCTCTATGTCTATACTGATGATACGGCTTAAGGTGCCATAAGAAATGCTGCAGCTGTAGTTTATTCTATAGACTTAACAATATCTTATATCGTTGAAAATCACTTTGACAATTTTGATGGTGAAATAGAAGCTCTTTCATTGGCTTTAGACAAAATAGAGCAGTATGAAAAAGAAAATATAAAGTCTTTTTTGTTGATTCCAGGGATCCATTATGGCATTTTTATTCATTTGAATTTAGTACAATTTGGTTAAAACATTCATAAACTTCACAAAACAGGACACAAAAGACAAATAACAGGCTTATCTTCTATCGTGGAAATGAAACAAAACCGCCAAATGAACGTATAAAAAAACCCTACTATAAGAGTTCCACGATCAGTTTCAAGATGGAATATGACCACTTATACCCACAGCTATATACCCACAACAGTAACAGCTATATACCCACAACAGCGAAATTAAATTATTAAAATTAAATGCTCAAATTCAAGATAAAAATATTAAATGCTCAAATGCAATATTAAATACAATTTATTAATTCAGTTGGCAGCAAATATCATTCTCATATCGAGACATTGCAAAGACACTGAATAGTTGAAGGGAGTAAATCAATAGAGCAATATATTCCCCTAAATCATCCGAATCAAGCTCAATTGGATTCATGTCTAGAGAACATAATTGCCAAATTATTCTCTCAATAGTAGTTCTCCCCCTACCTAGTTCTGGGTGCTCCAGCATTATCATCTTATAGGATAAAGTAGTCACCATCTTCTGCATAAAGACAAACAGGTTTATCTAGAAGGTCTTCTCTATAAAACTATCAGTAACGATGCTTCTTGGAATGATATTCAAGTCAATGCGTCCATGCAAAGAGATATCTGTTCACTGACTCTGAATTTGACAACCTACTTCTATTATGAAATTATAATAGGTTCCTGACTTCTGCAAAATCAACATCCTTTTTGATACAATTTACAAAATTATGGGTTCACAAATAAAATTTGAACTCTCTGTTTGACATGTATGTGGGCCCAATTATCCCTTTTGATTCCGTGATGCAAGGTATACACGCAATGTTATATATCTTGCATACAATCATCCTTCATGAAGCCTTCATCTAGATACCAGTTTTGCGCACGTTTCTACAAGGAGAAAGATAAGTAACAGTGTAGTGGTTCTGTCCGTCCATACAATTAGTACAAGTACGCTGAAGTACAAGAAGAGTTGTGTGTTCTAGAGAGACATGTGTTCTAGCAGATTATTATGTTCTTGCAGTCTTTGAATTGCAGAATAGCTTACAAATATATTGTTACATTGTGCCCCGAATCTACTCTTTTAATGGCTTACCAGCATATTTCCTTCGATAGATGATAAAGAGTTTTATTATATTTAAAATATAACTATTATGAAATTTCACCACGCATTTCTATTTGCAAAATATGTTTATAAAGTCGCAAACCATTTAACGTCACTGGGCTACATATCCATATATACCAAATATATATCCATATATATACCAAACGCCAGGTGGTATATATATTTTCATGTCATATTCTAAAGCAGAATTTCTTTTTACAAAAATTGTATACTTTTTTAAGAATTTTATTTTATATTGACCATGTAATAGCAAGTTTTCTTAATTTCTTCTATATTTTTTAGAAATCAATCAAATAAGCAATTAATTAATATAAATTTCCTTAAAAAGGATTCATGCATTATAAAAAAAAATTATATTTTTTAGCATTTCTTATAAAAATATTAATATTTTAGAAACAATTAAAATTGAATTTAATAAACTTCAATTTACTTTACTTCCTTCAATTTTTATTTTATATAAAAAATAACCTATAAAATCCTAGTGATTAATATACAAAGCTTTAAAAAGCTTTTAAGCTTTTCAAAGGAGTTTAGTTAATAAGCCAACAGGAGATATCAAAGTAAAAGATTCTGTAGGAATGGCAAAATAAATCCACAGGATGGAATTAACTTATGTTGGGCACGAAGAGTCAGAGAATGCGAACTAACCATCTAACATCTTTGGTAGTGTTCGTCCTAATAATGGCGAAATGTAGTTACAGTGTAACAGGCTCTCCATGGAATCTTATATTAATTTTAAATCTTCTGTGTAGGGTGCAATGTAGACCTACCTCATAGTGGTGCCCTCTGAGCAACATTCTATACGGCTAAGAGGTCTGCAATTTTCGGCATGAACTCTCACTGCTACCCTAACCGTTATTTTGTTGGCCTATGTGTGTTGCTACGAAATGCTGATGGCTTCTCTCAAGCAAAAAGAACTGATCTAATGAATATGTACGTCGCATTTTGATTTTTGACAAAACTGCATTCTTAGTGATTTGACAGAACTAATGAACCAAGCTCCTATCCATTGTTGCTTGGTACTTCATGACGAATCCAAGATGGCAAAATACTGGCAAGTTAGAGAACTCTTAAGTCAATGACTTCGGTCAGCTTTATTGAACTCTTTTGTGAGCATTTTCTTTTCCTTTTTTTATCCTGCATTTTAATCCTTTTTGTATTGTCTTGCCATTAATTTGTACTGTACATTGTTTTAAAGAAGAATCGAATAATTTTCAGTATTCCTTGACAAAATTGCTGCTATTTTTTATATATTTTACAAAAAATCAGACAATACTAGAAGAAAAACACTTTCAGACTGATAAAGACAACACAAACAGGTGGAACTAAATAGATTAGCTTTGTCTCGAGAGGGCCTCATGATATATTACTAATGTCTGTCGTTCATCGTAATAATGCCACAGACTTAATTGGAAAGCAAGGTATTTCACAAAATCGCAACAGATGTAAAGGAGAAAAGTATTCTGTTCACTGAAGCTTCTTCAAATTCTTTGCAGTACATTCAATTGTCTTTTTTTTTTTTTAATTTCAGTTCCAAGTAAAATTCCATTGACTTAAACTTTGGATGTAATATATTTTTAGTTAGTTTTTATATTTTTATATTGTATCCAAATAACATAAATTCTATTTCTTTATTTTGAATGAGTTATTATGCTCGTATTGGATTTTAATTAAATAGCTTTGGTTATGTTTTCTTCCCTGAAATTTAATTGTTTTGATATGATTAGAAATTTTCTAGATTTATTTTATCTCTATTCAGCGATTTAGTCAATATCTTTCTTTAAAATGTAAGCATTTAATTAATTTGTAATCTATTATTAATTAATTAATATATTAATAATAATATACGTCAGACTCATATATATTTTAAATATTTAAATTAAAAAATAATATATTCGATAATTTAATTCAGTTGTGATACATCACGTTTTTCATTTTTAAAAAAGAAAATAAATAATAAGTTTATTCAATACATTACATATTCAGCTACGTTTAAAAGAAAACAAAGAATTTAAGAAAAATGCGATTTGCCCTTAAAGATTTAAATACGCCTTATAAAACATTTATGCAATTTATTATAGATGCGCTATTGTGAAAATGAGCAAAAATATACAGGTACAATATCTCAGCATAAAAGAATATCTATACGAAAAAATAACGAAAAGAAAAGTTTACGTACGAATAATATATTACGCGAATATTAAAATAATAGAGAACGTTACGGTAGGGTACATAAATTTACTTTATAAATAAATTAAATATATAGAAAGATGAATTTAAAATTAAGATTTTATTTTAAAATTAAAAATATAATGTCGAAATACTCATCGGTTTTTGTTCTAATATAGCTGGCAATATAGAGACAGTTAATCTTGATTCCATAAGCAAGAGCTGCATCGCTGTTACTGTGTGTAGCTTGAAAATATGCTTTGCAACATATGCTCACGTGTAGTTTGAACATATGCTACGGACTCAAGTAACACTACCCCCACAACGCTCTATGATCATATTAGACCGAGATATACAGTTTAAAGTGGATTCCGTAACACTATAATCATCCATGGCACTGCCCTGCCGGAACCCTGTGGTACTAAGCATCAGAGCGCTAGCCACTCGGCCATCACGGCCACATAGATGCAAAACAAAATACATATTAAAATGTTTAAATTAAAGTGTATTGACAGATGTGGCTATTGTTTGTATTCGCATAGCTTTATGATTAGATTATTCTGAAAGCTATTCTGATCTATAAAAATCATGATTATATGGACAATAACAATCTATGAAAATCATCATTTAACAAATTTATTTATTTAACAAAATTCTTCCCATTGTTTTATTTACAAGTCCCATCTCAAAATAATTTGTCAGTGCCCCACAATTCAGCCATTTTAAGGAAAAAAATTTCTAAGTGCACCTCTAATGTAATCAGGCTCACTTCACATTTAAACAAAAAATGGGTTAACAATAACAATAATAAATTTATTCAATTTATACTTATTCAGCAATATTTAAAAGAAAAAAGGTTTTAAGAAAAATGCTATTTGGCCTAAAAGGGTTTAAATAAGCCTTATATAGCATCTATTCAATTTACTATAGACGAGCCATGGTAGAAATGAACGAAAACATGCTTCCCTATACAGGTCTAGTATATCAGCATAAAAAAATATCTATACCAAAGGTAAGAGCACTTTTTTTCTCACAGTTTAATTTAATCGCATCACAAACATATTAAAATTAAAATTTTAACCACGTATGAAAATCATATTTTTGTTTCATACTCGTATTACAAAGTCAATATTTTTTCCACTTCACTCCACTTATTTATCTACATCTTTTACATGCGTTGATACTTTCATAGCGCATTTTTCATTTTACTTAAAAGAATCAAATAACGGATATTTTCCTTTTCCCGTGCTGTTTACAAGCCCTGCAACCATAACCCCGATATTTTCGTTAACAAATCTAATTCCGGGTGACCTGCTCTAGATCTGAAATCTGTACCAGAGTCAGCATTCCGCGAACGCAGCCTTTCTAATGTGTTGCGTCCATCGAAATCGGGGAGGTGCAGGAAAGCTAATCAGCATTCCAATTCCATCTGACTGGCAGGGCGATATGGAAGCGCCCCGGGCCTTGCGTGGGGCGCAACCAATGTACTGGAGGAGCACCCCTTTTGATTGATCAACACAGGGGTGGAATTGGAACGCATTCATAAGCCATCAGAAAGGGTTTTCTAATATTCTGCGCCGCCACAGTTGGTGTGCCAAGAATTGTAACCTAATTTGAAATATTCCAGTTAGTCAGTGGGTAATATGTGGTCTCTTTGGTAAGAGAAGAAATTATTTCAATTGCAAAAATATGAAGATAGACAGAAGTCTGTGTTTTAAGCAAATTTTTTCAGTATTTAAAATTAGTCGGCCAGAAAGATAATTAATAAATGTATGAATATTCAGTTTAACAGAGATTTAAATCAATTATTGGTTCAATTTTATTAACATCGAGAGCTTAATGTTGTAAACATTCTTAATATTCTTTTTCTACTATTGCTGAACATTGGCGGGAATAGCTTTCTACTTATGTATATGCCACGGACAGATGAAGTTTGGTTTGGTTTGCTCTACGGTCATCTTGTGCACACGAAGTCTAAACAGACCGGGACCTACAATTTAAAGTGGATTCCGAACCATTAACAAGCATCAATGCCACCGGCAGGATTCGAACCTGAAGCCTGTAACACCAAAGGCCAGAGAACTAGCCACTTTTCCACCAGGCCGCCGATCGAACGAGATCACCGCCTACCAGGAGGACTTTTACGGATAACTATCTTACATCTCCATGTTGTATGAGAGAGAACCCCGAGAATTCCCATCCGGCAGCCTAACTTTAGATTCGAAACTAATAAAAAAATGTTAATTGATTTTCATTAAATAAAGCCTTTTAATAGCCATCCTTTAAGCAAATGTTTTAAGTCCATCTTTTCAGCAAATTGTTTCCGTATTTAAAATCATTCATCCAAAAGGGTATTAAATCATGTCAGCATAATCATAAATAATATAATTATATCAATTACAATGAATTATTCTGAAGCATACATGTTCATGTAGAACATCATTGGGCTAATTAGAAATATGAAAGGAGATGTTCTGTGTTCTAATTCATCATGACTGCTCGTTCTGAGTCTAATCATGACTGCTATTCCTGATTGCTCATTGCGCACGACTGATTAAATTTGACTGTGACAGAAAGACTCATTGTGATAAAATAGTTTATATATTAATCATTCTCAGAAAGACTATTAAAATTAAAATAGTTATAATAGTTATATCCTTATAGTAGGCATGTCTTTTTGATGGCATGCCTTTTTTTTTATCGCATGCCTTTTTGATTTTTTTTTTTCAATTCCTTCTATTAGCTCACACTCTCCTTATATATATCTTGTTCCAAATTCCAATTAATCATAAAATACTTTTTATTCATCCATTCAAGTTCAGATACATTTTTTTTCAACTTGTAGTGGATGACACTTGATGTGAATACAGTGTTTCCAAATAGTAATTCAGTAATTAAATTTAATTAATGAATTTTAGCATTTTTTTAGATTTAAGTTGCATATATCTAAAAATAGATGGCGCCAGATAAACTTAAAAAAATGAATGAAAGTTATTTATAAAGGACTTTCTGCAATAGAATGAAAAAAAAGAGGAAATTGACTTTAAAAATTTTTTCATACATTACTTGTTTTGTGACAGTACAAGCATGTCTGTCTGTTTTTGCACCACACAACTACATATGTACAAATGTCTAATATTATGAGAATTGGAGTAATAATATTGTAACAAGTAATATAAAAAAAAAAATTTAAGTCGATTCCTACTTTTTTTCCCCTCTATTGCAGAAAGTCCTTTATAAATCATTTTCATTTATTTTTTTAAGTTTGTCTGGCACCTTCTATTGGTAGATATATGCAACTTAAATCGAAAAAAAACTTAATTACTGAGTTAATGTTTGAAAAAACTGTATTAACATCAAGTGTCATCCACTACAATTTCAAAAAATATTTATTTGAACTTGAGGGGAGAAGTAAAAAGCATTTTATTAACGATTGAAAATTTGAACAAGATATATATAGGGAGAGTGTGAGGTAATAGAAGGAATTGAATAATATATAATATTCTTTTACTTTATTTATTTTTAAACATCAATGACCTTCATGTTCCATTTATGTATGTCCCCAACAGATGCTGAGGGTAACACATTTCCTTTAGGGAGGAATTTTACAGGTGATTGGGCCATACATACGTGTCGTAAGGAAAAGACCCAGAAAAGTCTCATCAGAGAGTCTTACTATCGATGCGAGACACTTTAAACGTCATTACACAGGTTGTGGCAATATATATCGTATCTACTAATTTCTGAAAGCAGTGACAGTAATAGGTGTCCATAACAGATTCAAACCAAAGTCTTCTTACATAACAGCTGTGCGTGCTATCACGGAGCCGCGAATGGGATATTTAATACACTTAATGAAAAAAAGAAAATACTATTAAAGGAAGCAATTTCGATAATTGCAAATATATATATATTTATTATATTCTACTTTTCTTGTAAAATACTTTTAAACGATTGTTTGGCAGTATATCGACGGTTACTTCATCTTTAAAATTATTATTCGACTTCACTCTTAAAATTAGTCATTAATTTCTTCTTTATCCAAATTATTTAACAATTAAAACTAATTTAAAACAAACTTTTTTTGCATAATCTGTTCAACAGAATTGATATAATAATTCCCAAAATAATAGGATAGTAGTTATCAACATTATTTTTCAATCGCCGTATTGTTAATCTTAGTGCATAAACCTTTTAAGCATCCATTAGAATTTTGCGTTAAAGGTTAAAAATTCACTCGTGTATTTGCTCGCCATTTTAAAATGAAAGCAATTTCGATAAAATATAAAAAAAATAATAAAAATACTTTGTTTGTTCCATTTTAGAAACATATAGTTTCGTTGTTAATTTATATAGTTAGTTAGACTGGTAACTATTACTTTTTTTCCGAATAGACTACTACCTATATTTGTATCAATTACCTCTTTTATAACCTCTCTTTCTTTCACTCTGTATATATATATATATATATATATATATATGGCTCAACACACCTTTTGAGTTATGCATATATATATATATATATATATATATATATATATATATGCATAACTCAAAAGGTTGTCAACAATATTAATCCTGTATAGCAGTTGGCGCCACTTGGCATACCTAAATTGCGCCAACGTGAACTCTTTTATAAAAAAAGCGCCAAAGCCATTTTAAAAGTTAAGAACCCAATTTAATTGAGACGATTAAAAAAATATATTTAATATGGAAAAATTGAATATGCTACAATATCAGATCTATACAAATAATATATCGGTCAAAAAACAAGAAGAAATATACCTAAGTAATAATAAATGTCCTATATTTGCTCTAGAATTAAATGATGATGGAGCTCTATAGTTCCTATAATAAAATTCTTTTTGAAATATATAAAGAAATAATTGTATTTAATAATCAACTTATAAGCATTGCTTGGATAATAAGTTGCAGTTCAAAAAAAAATTCTTCAAATTCCAAGAAACTCATAATTTTTTCAGAATGAAATATAGCCATTATTTAATAAAAATATATACATAAATTTTCTCACTTTTCAAAAGTAAAGTTACTTTCATTGCTTCTAAAATTGAATAACTTAAAAGGAAAATGTTTGAAAAATATAGTATTATCTTTATTAAATTAACTATTTACTCACTTAAGGCATAAAACATTTTGTAAAACCTATCTACCCAACCCTGCTAATTCATTTTAATTAGATTGTCACAAAATATTACAAAAAAAAATTGGAATCATATTATTCGATTCTTAAAACAGAAAAGTTGTTTGTTTTGTGATTATAAAATCTAATAAATTTAAAACGCAAGTGCTTCAATTAATTTTAGAACCAAATTATGATCAGAATGAATGAATTATAAGATTTTATTTTCTCATGCATAAATTTTTCATTTGGTAACAAACATTAATGGCGTCAGGGAGTTGAGTGGTTCAAATATTTAATTAAATATGCCATTTTTTGCCTTCATTTAGGTGTAAATAAAATCGAATTTAAGAAATGCCTTCATCAAAGTGTTTGCTCAAGTCCATTATTTGTTGATTAACTCAAACACAGAGACGAGCGAAACTTACAAAACCAATAATTATTCAAAGCATTTAAAGCTATAATATTTTAAGTGACTTACATATTTGGTCTCCAAATATCTCTTTGCAGATAACTAATAAAAAGAAAAATATCTAGTAAATATAAAAATCATCATAACCTTTTATAAGTGTATCGAAAATGTTTATTCTTTAGCCAAACTTCCCACGAGACCATAGATCAGATAGTTTTGTTTTAATTCTGAAGTTTGGTTGCTAGTAAATAAATTCTTCTGAGATGTGGAGTTTGCAGTTTCTAATTAAATGTTTTTTTAGATATCTCTGGGGAATAGTGTGCCGGGTTAAGCTTGACCAGATATGTGGTAATCACTTTAAAATCAATTTTTGATTTTAAGTTAAAACAGTTTTTTATTCAAGTCCCAGAGGCCTGTAGTGCCAGAAGCAGACAATTACATAAAAAAAAATCTTGTGTTATATGCTGTACGGCATGCTTAAAAACATTTATTGTAAAAAATATATATAAAAGATTCTTTTCGTATAAAATAATTAGACAATAAATTTTTAACGAAGCGCATTTTTTTCTTCATGAATTATTCGGTACTTATTTTTTAATGGTAAGAAACCATTAGATATAGGTTAATAATTTATTTGTCTGTTCATTATATTATGTTATCAAACAATAGCACTTTTAAAATCTATACATTAACATTAAAAATAATTAATATTTAAATAATTACTATGTGTAAGAGATATTTTTCTATGTATTCATTAAAGTAGCACAATAAAGAATACCTTGAGGTTTTTTTTTTAAATAAAATCTATAAATACTTTTACAAGAAATTATGCATTTTACAAAATTTTAGTTAAAGATTTATATATTTTAGAGAGATTCTATTTTCTGTAACATCACTACATGAAGAATAATATATCTACTGGATATTTTATCATCAGGTTTACAAGCTTCTTAGAGATTTAGAGTACACTCAGATGGCCTGAAACCACTTAACAATGCTAGATTGGAAGTGCATTCCAGACATGATAGATGGTAATGGGTGGGTAAGGAAGTTCCTAGAATTTTCCAGAAACTTTTCATTTCTCACACTAACATAATGGTAGTAGGATGGCTGGTCTTAAAGATACAGAACCAGTGGAATGGATCTCAGTTACAAGGTTTTGGGTTGATGAGTACAACGGTTGAGCCACAAATCGCTTGAATAAGCAGCGATATCACATGAGACGTATTCTCAGCCATGAATTCTTTGGATTACTTCATCAGTTTTAGCATCAGGTTTACAAGTTTCTTAGAGATGTAGGGTACACTTAGATGACTTAAATCCACATGCTAGAATGGAAAATGCATTCCTGACATGGTAGAAGGCAATGCGTGGGCAGAGAATTTCCGAGAATTTTCTAGAAACTTTTCATTTCTCACACTAACATAATGGTAGTAGGATGGCTGGTCTTACAGATACAGAACCAGTGGAAAGGATCTCTTACAAGATTTTGGGTTGATGAGTACAAGGGGGGAGCCACAAATCGCTTGAATACGCAACGATATCACATAAAGACGTATTCTCAGCAATAACCTCGTTCGACTTCTTCATCAGCGAGGTATCTGAGAGGGATTCATCAGAGGGAGTTATCATGAATCGTGAATGAATGGCGCAGATACCGGATGCAGTGGAGATTGTATTTATTTTACAGGGCAATCCGAAATACGTAACATGTAGGAAGGAAGATCACGGAGAAAAAATATTTGTTCAGAAATTTACCGATAAAAGAAAAGTAGGAATCTTTGCAATGCACTGAAACCTCTAATGAACACAATGGGAGGAGGGACATAAATTATTTGAACAAAATATTATGACTTATTATTCACAGGCATACAGACAAACATGAAAGTACAAAAAATTAATGAGATAATGAAACACACATATGTTCGATTTAGTTGCTCTTAGTTATTTTGCAAATGCCCAATTGGTAAATCAGTTCTTGTAATATTTTTTGTGAGCGTATTCACGTCTATCAGACTGTGTAGATTCTACAATGTCAAAGCATTGATCGACTAGTACAGAGCCAAATGCAACCAAGTACAATGATTTAATTTTGAATTGGATTTCGAAGCGATATATTGTAAATCTTATATTTAACAAACAGCCAGGTTAAAGATCTGGTAATCGAATAGTCGTCTGGTAATCATAGTAATCATGAATTACATCTCAATTTGGGTAAATTTGAAATACCTATCACCACCTATTCTCAAACTAAGGTTACAAGGATACTAATTTTACATTAAACCAATACTTAACAATTAATATTACCTAAAATATTCAATTTAGCAATTGTTCAATTAATTCATGTCCACCCTGCATTATATTCAATTAATGATTTCAAAGCTATGGTCATTGTAATTCATCATTCTTGTAAATCGAGAATTGTCTGTGCTGATAGCTAGAGGAATTGCATTTCTGCTTTGATGTATATATCTCAAATCTTGGAAATCCGAACTTGTCTTTCTCACATGGCAATTTAATAGGTCATGTGCTAATCACTCATTTAAAATGCTTTACTTTGCACAGTTTGAAATTCTTGGTTCATAAAAATAAGGGTACATTAATTATGATCTTCAAACACCCTCCGAACCTTCAAACACCCACCACCAAATATAATATATCAATTAACTCATATTAAAGGAATGTATAGCATTTTGTCTCAAATAAGAAAATCTCTTTATATGAGTTTACATGGTTCAATCTGTCACTCTACGGTTATTTTGTGCACATTTTAGGCTAATTAAAGCGGGACCTACAGTTTAACGTGGATTCCTAACCGCTCACAAACGTCTATGGTATCACCAGGATACGAACCTGAAGCTCGTAATACCAACAACCATAACGATAGTCAATTGGCCATCAGACCGCAGTGTTTATATGAGTTAAAATGTAATGTAAATGTATCTAAGCACCAATACAGGAATTCTTTCTATGTATCAAAATTATAGAAACAATCTTCTTCTGAATTCTGTATTTCAATTCCAAATTTATGTTACTGAATTCATAATATTTACAAGGCAGGTTTCTGTGCTTATCCGTTATGATTCAATCAAGTCTAAATATAAAAAAAAATATTAATTTTTCTTTTTCCGAATGATTCATTTTCAATGGAAAAACTGCCACTACTATCGATAATTTATCATCTGGATGTATGTTTCATTCATTTATCACAAAAAAAAATATGTTTTTAGTTCCACTAATTGTTTCGACCCAAATAATGGTTTCATCAACTAAATGGTTTTTGAAAATACGAAAACTAGTAGATGCTATGAACTGAAAATATACTTGATCATAATGATTTCTCACAACAGAGAACACGCTCATATAGATTTTGTTTTTAATTTTGTATAATGTAGTTTATACAAAATAAAAAATTAGTATTATTATTTTATTACAAGAACTTATAAAAATAACAAATATAATATACTTAAACATACTTTTTTTAAATTTGTTTAATGTAAATTGTACAAAAAAAGAAATTATTATCATTATTTTATTACCAGAATTTACGAAAATAACAAGAAATAAAATAAGATACAGCTAAAGATATTTTTTTTAATTTTGTATAATGTAAATTACACAATACAAACAATTATTATTATTACTTTATGAGAAGAACTAATAGAAATAATAAGAAACAAAATATAATATAGTAAAGATATTCTTAAATTTCGTATTATGTTAATTTTACAAAAAAGAAATTATTATGATTATTTTATTATAATAGTTTATAGAAAAAACAAAAAATAAACCATAATAAAGTTAAATAATTTTTTTAATTCTGTATAATGTAAGTTATAAATCAAAAAATTATTATTATTTTATTACAAAAATTTATGGAAATAACAAGAAATAAAATATAATATAGCTAAAAATACTTTTAATTTTGTATAATGTAAATTATAAAAGGAAATTATTATTATTATTTTATTAAAAGAATTTATAGAAATAACAAGAAATAAAAAATAATATAGTTAAAGAATTTTTAGTTTTGTATAATGTGTTCGCAATTCAAGATATGAAATATTTAATTTTTCAGTCAATTATTTATGAATAAGACATATGACTTACAACTAAGAACACTTAGTTCGAAATCCAAATGATTATGAACCTAAAACTTGAATGTCTATAAGGCAGATACTCATATCAAGTAATATGCACCAATATTATTAGAAATGTAATGACACACAATTCATTTAATATTTTCTTTTCTAATTACTGGAGAAGAAAATAACGTAGCAATCCGATATATTATGTAAATTTACAACTTTATTTCTGCTGTATAATTTTGGAATGCTTAGGCATAAACAGACACAGGCATATTCATTGATGTTGTCACGATAGTGAAGTCTCGAATGTTTAGGATGATTGCAATAAACACATCGATAATGAATGATACTCTGCAATGTTATACAAAAATTGATTAAATGAAATATATAGTTATGAAGTGAAGAATCTATACAGATTAAGAAGATTAAAATTAAAATTAAATATGAAATTATAATATAGATTAAAATTCTTTATTTAATTATCACTCTTTATGAAAAAAGGAAAATTTTGTCAAGTTCAATATGAATAATGAAACAGAAAACGAAATACGGATGAAACGGAGCAGTAGTCGATTAGAAATTGTTCATCTGGCATAATAATTGCGAAAAACGTATCCAGCTACGGAGGAAAAAGGGTTCAGTTCATCATCAAGAGATATAATTTTTTATGCTCTAGAGCGTAGGGGGTAAATGAATATGCATTTAAGCATCCGGCCCATAACATCTGGCACTGACATTCATCCATGACATTCACTAACATCTTCACAAAGAAGTATTGCTGTCACATACATTTACAACAGTGATTCCAAAATGATACCGATTGCCGGTTTCTAAAGCTAAAACAAGATTAAACGACTTATGTCAAATTTTAATGCGCGCATTTTGAGAAAACTAAGTAATTGCTTTTTTAATTACAGAGTTAAGTAGAAATAAATGAGATATATATTCGAAACCACAAAAATGTATTTGAACAAATTTCATATTCAATTAATTTATTTAAAAAAAGTTTGGCGTGATACACGAATGATAATTAATGTCTACCGCAGACCACGTATTCTTAGATTCGACATAGACTCGAGAACTCTGAAAATCTCTAACCTCGGAGTGAACTGTTCTTGTGATTTAACCGTGCATTTGTGAATCAAATTTAAATATTTAAATTAATTTTTGTAAATACTAAATTATAATAATCCAGAGTTCTGTATTTGCATATAAATAATACTTGTAAACAAAAATTAAAGTATTCCCATGAAACATAAAGTGGTCCATTATAGATCTAATATAGGCCGAGACGTTACAACATCAGATTTATGGAAAAGGGAAATATTTGAACCCTCAGACTTCAGATAGAAGATATCTATATAAAAGCAAATATCATGATTTTATTATTAAGATCATCATTGCTTTTAAAAGAAAACAATCATTGATTTTATAATAGAGAAAAAAATAGATTTAATTTAAGATTATTAAAAATGCAAATATTAATCTTCTCGAACAATAAACATTAATGTTCAGTACATTACACAATACGTATATTTAAAAAAAATTTAACTTCTTACAAACACGAAAAGATCTAGCCTACTTATAAAAACTATTAAAAACATATTTTGCGAGTTTCTCTATCTACTCTAGGCTAAACAGCACAGCATCCAGAACAGCTGCAGCACTGCAAGCAAAGCCCAGCAGTAAAAACAAAGAATGTTTCATCTTCGGGACTTGAAATGAACGACGTCTGCCACACACGCCAGAGAATATTGCGGAGATTGGTTCTGATGGCCACTGCTGGTGTCAGTGGTGCATGATTGAATTGCTCCTCGAGAATTCTTCGTCTCCCGGTGCAGAGGCAGATCTATATATAGATAAAAAGGGCAGAAAAAAAAAAGGAAAGGTGATACGCACCGATTGAGGGCCGGAATTTGACGGAAGACATCGCTACTGGCATTGTTTTATTCTATTCTCTCTCACACTCTCTCTTTTACTGTACCATACATGCACTTCTTATTGGGGTTTTGTTGTTGTTGTTGTTGACTGCCCCTTATTGTGTGTTTTCGATACAAAACAATTTGGGATTGCTTGTGGTAAAAAAAGTAAACAAATTCGGTTTTTCGGGATTGCATAAGAAAAAGACGAATGTCAATTTTTCATTCAAAGAATCTCGCCAGTTTTTTTTTAGTGCATAATGGTCATTAATTTCCTTTTCGCTGCTTGTTGTAATTCATTTTTATTAATTGCATTTAATTCGAAAGTTTTGTTAAATATTTGAGTATTAAAGGATTTTGAAATATTCATAAAATTATTTGGACTGCAGTCATATATATATATATTAATTTTAAAAGAACATTGTTTGTTATTATTAGCAACATAAATACATTTTTTTTAATAAAAAATTTAAAAGGTAATTGTAAAGGAATATTCAAAGATGTTTTTTTTCCTTATCCCAATTGGTAGACAACAATATCATACGGAATAAAACCTGAAAAATTTCTAACCCACTAACTAACCAGTCCAACTAATTAGGCAAGATGCTGAACATCACAAACGCCATCCAGTCTCCTCCTTTTTTGGAGCAGTATCTACAACAAAGCCACCCTAATGCTCACCAGCGGTGCACGTTGTCATTGAGTCATGAGTATGGAAAGGATTTGTTTAAATATTCTAAAGGAAATATGGATTGTAAAAAGTATGGCATTATACATAAGGGATTTTTCAAATATGATTTAATTCAAAAATGCAGTTAATTAAATTAAATTTAAAACATAATCCCAATCTAGAACAGGCATTTTAGAGTGACAATAAAATCCTTGTTTAGGTCTATATTACGCTATAGTTTAAACAGTAGTGTATCAAACATTATCGAAAGGCATTATAACTAATTATCAATAATGTCCTCATAAATCGTCTTATTATTTTATATTTACCTCCCATTCTTTGGCGCTTCTCTCTTCCTCTTCATTGGCGCAACATCCTCATGATAGGCCAAAGCCTCCTGCCTACTGGAAGATATTTAATCGCATTAGTTTTGAAAAATGCAATTCTAAGCAATTTGAAAAAAAAATTAGGTTAAATTGTTTCATGCTATCTCAAGTATTTTTTTTTTCCTTTTATAATTAATTTAACGATCAAAAATTGTTACAATCTGCATACCATTAATTTCTAATAAATTGTTTCATTTTAAATCTGCATACCATTAATTTCTAATTAAGAGTTTTAATCAATTTTCAAAATGGTGATTTTGGAGAAGGCAAAAAGTAAGATCATAACTAATTAAACAATTCTTTTATTTTTTACTATCTTGTCTTGCAACTTTAAGATGTATGTTCACCGATGCTGCTTTATCTCAATTTATCCCATTGTAGATTAAAATACTACAGATAACAGAATTTGACAAAGTGAAAATGAAACCTTTATGAAGGAACTACTTTCAAACTCGAAATTAAAATAAGAGATTTAAAAATTTTTTAAAAAATTCAATCACTAAAAATTTAAAAAAAAAAACTTTTTAAAATTAATAAAAGACGTTTTAAAGAAGTTAATTGAAACAATACGACCTTGATAACTAATTTTCATTTGAAAAATAGAAAAAGACACAATAATCCTAGATTATTTTAAGAGGCAAACACTGAATTTCTGGAATAAAATAAACTTTCTCAAAAAAAAAAAAAAAAAATTGAAGGAGATAAGAAATAAAATAATTCCCATAATATTTATTGATGAAACAAAAAATAGCAACATAAAACATAATAAAAAATAATTTTAAATGAAATAAAACTTAAATAAATATTTTTTAAAATAAACATTACAAAAAATAATTTTAAGATAGGTTCTTTTAGATTATTTACAACAAAATTACAAGAAAATAATAATAATATGGGGATTTATTAATAAACTTATCGAATTTATTCCAGTTACAATAAAACTTAAATAAATAATTTTTTTTAAAATAAATATTACAAAAAAAAATTTAAGATAAATTCTTTAGGATTATTTACAGCAAAATTGAAATAATATGCGGATTTATTAAAAAATTTTCGAGTTGATTCCAGTTACAATAAAATTTAAATAAACAATTTTTTAAAATAAACCTTACAAAAATAATTTTAAGATAAGTTCTTTTACATTATTTACAGCAAAATTAATAAAATAATAATAATATAGGGATTTATTATAAAACTTATCGAATTGATTCCAGTTGTTTTGGCTGCTAAGTTCAAATATTCCAAAACACAATTTTCATAAGAAAAATATCCTTCGCTATAAATAACTTGAGGATATCAAACTAATCACACAAAAATTGTATTTCCAAGTGAAATATACTTAACTTTGCACAGTTTAAGAGAAACACAACGGAGAGAAATAAGATTTCTCATTCCACTTATGAATATTCCACAGATTTCGACGTGCCAAAACGACCAAACGACTTCTTTTTATTGCCAGTTTTCGGAAGAGAAAAAAAAAACAATATTGCTATTTTTTAACGGCTTTAAGTTGCCGATTCATTCGCCCAAAATGGGGTTTGCGATATTATTCGTCTGCTGTTTTCGTTAAGTTTTCTTAATACGAGCCGAGTTTAAACACGTAGCGAAAGAACTTAGCTAAATCGAGCGTGCATCTCATTAACTATAACTCCCTTTTCAGAAATTTAAATTACATTTTATCACCGTTGCAGTGAGAGTTTTTTCGTATGTTATTTTTCATTCATAGAGATAGAGGAAAAAGTGAAAAACAATTTTTTTCTTCTGACTCCACTATTTTATCGCCTTATAAAGGAAACGATAGGGATTTTAGTTTAAAAAACTGAGAACTGTGTATTACTTCAGTGCGCAAGAAAAATAGGGTGAGATAAATAAAATATTTAAAACTGGTTTTTCGTGTTTCCTGAATGGAATTCGAGTTTTTGATTTTCATAAAGGCACTAAATGTGAAATTATAATTCGTTTTTTTTTGCTTAAAAAAAAGGGCATTTGAAGAAGAAAAGTAAAAAAAAATTTTTAACTGAAAATTTAGTTAAGGTATTCCAAGCTTACTATATAAATGTTATAAATTTTCTTAAATGGTATAAAATAAGCAAAAAACTTTTCAGTGTTAATTGAGTCGCTTATTTTGTAGAAAAGTAATCTTATGGTTGGATTAAAAAAAAATATTTTTTAATTTTATTTTTGGAATCATGTTAAAAAGGTGTAGTATTATGTATATTGGTCTATTAAATGAAATGTAAAAAGTAAACTTTTGGACATAAAATTCTTACTTACTCTTGGATGTTTAATACGTCAGAGGATGCTTATTATAAGACAATAACGATATTTCAATTTCTACGAAAAGTCTCATAACCCTGTAAATTATGGGGTACCCCACTTTTTCTATCTGGAGTTATTATTTCTTTTTCATTTTTAATTTCAAGTACTAGATGTACTTCATATGTTCTAATCCTCGTTAAACTATTAAATATTATGACCTATTTGATCTGAAGTTTTATACATTTTTATCTTTTTTAAATTTAGACATTAAATGCGATGACTAGAGTAACGTGGCAAAATATTCTCAGACATACTTTAATACATTTAAATATTTCTTAAAGAATTTACCGCATGCATTAAATTAAAGGATAAAAAAATAATGTGTAAAAACAATTAGCCATGTACAACAATTTTAAATAAAAATTAATTTGAATTATATTTAGGTAAGATTTTATTTATATCGGAATATAGAAGGGTTTTCTGTAAAGCACGTATTAAACTGTGTTAAAACCTCAAAAAAGTTTTGTCATGAATTCAGTATTCCTTAAATATCTTCTAACCTCATGCAAAATATAAAATCATTCTAATAGTTATATATTGTCATGTAGTAAAGTTTTCTAAATAAGATTTTATTTTAAGTTAAAACTCAATTTTTCAAAATACATCATACCTTAAAACACAAAAAAATTAATGATTTTTAAATTTTCCCATGCTGTTTAGTCATTTAATGCAGTTATAAAACCAATCCAAGTAAAATTATGTTCTGTGTATTATAAAAAAATAAAATAACAAGGTAACTTTTATATCATCAGATTTTATCAGACAAAAAAACTCATTAAGAAAAACCTCATCCAATAATCTCAAAACAAAACATGTTTTTTTTTATTGCCTCATTTCGTTGATACTTTCCTCAAAATGCATTTTTTTCTATAACGAAATATTAAATATTTAAAAGACTTTCAGTTCCATTAAATAACCTTTCTTCACGTCTGTGGAATAATTTCGGTTTTTGGAAAATAATACTTCCCAAATAGTAAAAACAAAAGAGTGAAAAATCCAAGCAGCTGTAAAACAGAATCATATTTATAGGTAAAAGGCTTTCCTCAAAAACTTTAAACTTCCATTTAAATTCAAAATAACAAATGAGCACACGTTCCGAATTCTCCCACACTTCCCTTTTGTACCATCCTCATGTTAACGCATTCGAATTCCGAATCCTTAATCACGTACTAAACTTATTAATGATAGGACTCTTCTTTTCTGGATGGAGAGCTTCGTAATTCCAACTAGCAGAAACATGAGTGCTAATCCTCTGATAAGATATTACTGGAAGCCTAATTAAGCATTCAATTAAGTAAATGTTCTGAAACTTAACTTTCGAAATCGATCAGCTTCGAGTTGTGTTGTTTTCAGGCAAAGCGAATTACACTCGCTGTTTAATAAAGCATGAAAAATGGTTTATCATATTAAAATGTGGCAATAAGCTTGACTTATTTCGGTTGCATTAACTTCTTATCGGCTTGGGAGAGTTATTCAAGAGGATATTGTTCATGAATATGACAACAAGATATAACAGAGAATTTGAAATGCATTGTTAAATTTTGAAGTTTATATTATTAATGCGAGAAGAACTTAAGGAGATATTTTAATTCCAATATGAAGAATTTTAATTTTTAAATAATTCAAATTTTAGATAACACGATATTAAAAAATAAAAATAGATGGAAAAATTTCCACACACTTGCTATGACACTTTTTCTTTCGAAGCAGTTTTCCGCCTTTTAAATCTCATTATATCGTTCAAGAATATGACAAATATACATATAATAGAAAATGTTCAAAGCATGGTCAAAATTTATACTATTAATACGAGAATAATTTTCATGAATAACCTATTTTATCAATGGATTTTTCAGCATTAAAAATAAGCTTTTTGTAAACTCAATTTTAATTAAAAATTTATTGATTTTTTTTTCAAGTTTTCCTTAACAGCATTTGAAATATACTAATTTGTTTTTAATAAATCTATTTAATAATTAATCTATTCGTTCGTTTCCGCCATTAAACTGGATATTTAACTTTACTCATTATCGATGGACTGACTATAGTAGTTTTTGTAGTTAATTATTTTTATGTGTGCAAAGTGCATTTGTTCTCTGGAAGTGTGCTGAAGGTATATTATGGACAAGCAATATAGCCGAATTAACAATCAGGGCAACAAATGTAAAGAAATATTTAGTGAAACAGGAAATTTTTCGATGAAAGAGAGATGGCTATTGGTTGGCAAAATCAATGGAAAAGAAATATTTCTTACATCTGGGATCCTGCAGTAAACTCTTTAAAGACCTATAGAAGGCACTTACATTTTATTGTCGAGTGTTTATTTCCGTATGATTAATTAAACAAGCTAATCTCTGTGCTCTAATAGCAAATGAACTGAGTACTTCACACAACTTCGTTGCGCCTGATGGCCAACTGGCTGGAGCTCTGGCCGTTGGTACCGAAGACTTCAGGTTCGAATCCTAGCCGTGGCATGGATGTTTGTTGGTGATTCGGAACCCACATTGAACTGATGACCCTGTCTGTTTAGCCTAAAGTGTGCACAAGACGACCGTAGAGCGACAAAACAAACAATCAATCTATAATGCAATTCTTTTGTATGTATAGGTTCATTAGTTATTATAATAATAATAAAACTGTATTTTTCTCTTAAATATAGTGTGTTAATATGCTGAAAATTCCATAGACAAACGGACCCACATGTCATTATATGATGATGTAATAACTATTACATTATTATATTATATAGCTCTTATTTCAATATAAGTCATTTTTTCCAATTTATAAGCCTTTTTTTCTATATATAAGCCATTATTATATCATTTAATCCAATGATTATATGTTTATCGTCACTCATTATACATTTACGTGTTCTTTAATTATTATAATAATAACAAAACAGTATTTTTTTTCTCTTAAATGTACTTTTTTTTAATATAATGAAAATTTTATAGGTAAACGAACCCATATTTCATTATATTATAATATGATATAAAATAATGTACCTTTATTCCAATGATTATATGTTTATCATCACTCCAATGACTATATATTTATAAAATATAATGTTACTGTGTCATGTTATAAATTTACATTAAAGGCTTCAGTTTTTTCAACTAATAGTGATAAATATAAAAAATATCTATATAAATAATACATTTATCACGTTCCTAATCAAACTTTAAAATATATATCTTTAAATTTAAATTATATATAATAGTACTTAAATATTTAATGAGTATCGATAATTTAGTATCAAAAACATTTACTCTGATTACGATATACGGATTTGGTAATATTTGAAAAATACTCTAGACTGATCATCGAGGTTTCCATATATAGATGGAAATGCATACAAGTCTAGACTGTTGGTAATACTATATTCAGCATGTCTGTGCCCATCTAATGACTAATTTTCACTGAAGTTACACCTAGAATGCCCATTAATGATAATGAATAATCTATGGGTCTAAATATTTTAAATAGGCAGTAGTATGTATTCGCTAATCGATTAATCGATTTAAGCTGTGCTTTACTTAATGCTTTTAGTTTAGTGAAGTTCCATGGAAAATAATTTTTATCCATTAAATTTAATATAACCATTAACATTTCAATTACAATAAGATATCGGTGTTCTTAGTACATATTTGTATTATTCAGTCAGATTTCGACACAGATGGTTTTTTTTACGGTGTAGGGTTATCAGCCCTACCCCCAATACTCTAAAGTCATATTAGAACGGAATCTATGGTTTAAAGTGGATTCCGAACGTTCATACCACCCAGACTCGAACATAAAAAGCTTGTAGTACCGAGCGCCAGAGCTAGACCATCGCTCCGAAAATTCTAGTATTAAAGAAGAAATTATTTAATTAGAAAAATTGAAAATACGTCCTCTGCATAAAAAAATGTGAAATAACATCAATCTTTTTTAGCATCAAAATTAAAATAACATCAAAATTGACACAGGAGATGTTTTCTTTTTAGGGTGTAAGGTTATTAGTCCTATGCCCGACACTCTACAATCATATTAGAACGAGATCTATGGTTTAAAGTGGATTCCGAACCTCTACAAACAAACATGGCACCTCCCGGAATCGAACTCGAAAATCCTGTAGCCCCTAGCGCCACAGCTCTAGTCACTCTGCCATCATGCCCAAAATTCTAGTAGTAATGCTACAAATTATTTAATTAGCAAAATTAAAAAATTAAAAATCCATTCTCTGCATGAAAAATGTGAAATAATATCAATCTTTTACTAACACCAAATGCGAAATAAAATCAAAATTGATTCTCCGCATAAAAATAAAAAGTATTTAAAAAAGTTTAAAATTTATTTCTAGTTTCTCCAGTTTTAAACTTTTATCAACAAAACTGATTTTTTTTATCATATGATTCCAAATAATAAAAGAATGCAGAAAAAAAATTGCATAGTACATCAATTTTTAGATTTAATATCTAGATCAAAAGTTTTAAAAGCGTTCGCTACCTAAGGAGCCACTTTTCACTTTAGGCCCAAATAGGTAGTAAAGCATTTTCAACAACCTTAATTTCCGGCTTTGACATGGTACCTCTTTTGATGTATTATTTTGTAAGAAGCAATCTAATTTAATAGCTCAATTTCGGCCGACTAGCGCCATTTTTCGGAGTAATCTGCTTTTTCGCCACAAAATATGGCTCGGGAGCTTACAAAATAGCCTTAATCATCTGATTTCATTTTTCGAAGAGCCCCGACTGCATGAAAATGCGGTAAAGGACTAACGTGTTCTATCCGATATTGAAAAGAGGTGATTTTCTTCTTTTGCTTGGTATACTTTTTATCCAAAAAAGTCCTTTTTAAATCTAGATATAAGAATAAATAAAAAGTATTGAGATATATTTTATGTGTTTCAATACGAAAAATGATGTAAAAGGCTAATGCCAAGTGTGTTCTATTGACTTAAAATTTGATATTAAGGAAAAATGTATATGTAAAAATCATTGAAATGAAAATAGAACACATTTCTATTATTATTAGTTCGTAAAGAAAATTTTGACATTAGTTTTATACAATGAGTTATTTCTATATTATGTTTCTTTTCTACTTAAAAATATTCTATTTAGTTATTGAATATATTTTAGGTCCAATAAATCAAAAACATTTTTCAATCAGATATTTTTGCCTAGTTGCGTCAGAAGCAAAATTAATTTTTTCGTTACATTTTTTATCTCTAAAAAATTTTTCTATTTAGTTAT